>JAVTVY010040662.1:0-18293 GCA_036873755.1 Hanleya hanleyi | reverse complement strand
CAGTTCCACATAGCAATGTGTTCCAGGAAAGCCTTTGAAAGTGCTTTGAAGTTTTGCATCCCCAAAGAATGTGTGATGGTTACCCGAGAATAACTCCCTCGGATACTGGCGTGTGTATATCTATTGTCCAGGCCAGGTCAGCTGCCCTTTATGACGTCAACTGCACAGTCGACTGCTATTTTGGTACGTTCTATTTTTAAATGAACAGGTTTCCTCGACAGTAACGTTTTTGTAGGCCAGTCGTACAGAATTATTCGTTTCGGTCGAAATTCCATTTTTACCCCATTTTCAAACAATACAAAAGGATTAGTTATTACTCAATGTATCATATATTAACTCGCAACCGTCTTTTAGTTAAATAGTTTGCGATTATGTGAATTATTGCTGTTTCAAAAGTAACTTCTTTTAACGAGCTACGTCATTGTAATGTTGCAAATCGAACTTGCCGTAGAATATCTGGTAGTATGACACAACGGCAACTTGACCCTCGGACTGGTCATCATCGGCTACGGCTGTAGGCGCTTCGATGGTCTCACCATTTTGCAGATTTCAAATCTACATAGTATATAGCCCTACATTGAGGGCATAATACTTCCTCAGTGTTGACTTCAAAGTCACTCCTGCGTTGTACCCACTCGAACTGTGAACCAGATATTTTTCTGGTCTGGCCTGAACGCGTATTCTTGTGACAACACTCACACTTCGACTTGTTGAATGGTACATTACTGTTCATAGTGAAAACTATAATGATTCTTAAATATAACGAGAACAGTTCAGGGAAATACACATGACGATTCCCTCGTTTTTTTATACATGGGAAGTATTGCTGACCCATGAAAATAAACCCATTCAGTCACGAGGACTTGGACATGTTATGAGTGTGCTGCAATAAGGGTCGAGTTGTAGCAGTGAATGCAGAAATATGTATACTCAGTTATATCTATATTTTATTAACTGAATATCACTGAAGATTGTTTCACATAACATAAATAAATCCAAATGTTAAATATTAGAAAGAAAGAATAAGAAAATAGGAAGAAAATTTTTCTGATCCAAATGTGAATCGAACTCACAGCTCAACAAACTGGTCACCACACTGTTTTTGAAAGCGAGCAGCCTAACAACTGGACTACGACGACGTCTACTTGAAAAGCATTTTTTACTTGCTCACATAACGTTTCTGGTAGAATACAAGCGAAGCATTTGCACAAATTTTAATTTTGATGAAATATGACACCTCAAACCAGAATGATATTTCAACCGATTGTAACACTAACCATTGTGATAATAAATACACACAAATTGTTTTGGTTTGAGGTGTCATATTTTATATATGAAGGGAAATCCCTTCAGAAAATGTCCCTAAAATGTCGAAAGAGCACAATCAACCGTTTTCAAGGTTGAATAAATGCAGTTTAGAGCAATTGACAATCACCATTTCGCATGATATGAAACTTCAGCATTTTTACAGCACATACCAATAACTTTCACCCGTTTCACTTTCAAACGAAAATCATGTTCACTACCGTCACGTCCGAGGGAGTTATTCTCGGGTAACCATCACACATTCTTTCTCGGCATATTTTGGGACAAACGCCTGCCAGATTACAACCTTCTTTCCCTAACGAGGTTTTGCAATCGATGATGATAGAACAGCGTTTGGTTTCAAGAAATGATGATGACAACTACTTTCTCTGCTTCGCGAATTAGTACAAGCAGGCAACTTCATCAGGGTTTTCGCTCAGTATGCTCCATGTACCAATCTCTCATAGTAAAACATTGCAAAACATCCCATAGTCGCAATTAGAGTTCGAATCCAGATACTCTGCATCCTATAAAATCTTACAAGGCGGAAGAGTCGATATGGTGGTCAACAATCCGTCATGGAGAATGTAAATTATTTCTGTAGGATTTTGAAATGCCATGAGATTTTAATCCCATAAGAGTTTAATATATCCTATTGGCCATAAAAGACTTTGATCCTATAGATTCTGCAGGATGTTTTGGTAAGGGCATATTCCCAGTCCCGATGAACTAGTTCGGGTGTTTCAAGCAGACGAAGCAGAAACAATACTCACAGAAAAATATTGGTAGCTAAACGAAAGCTCGACGTTAGCAGTCCGTTGTAAAAGGAAACAATTTCGAACAGGAATAAAAGTCATATTTTCTTGAAAAGAAACATATGTTAGGAGACATTGTTTCCCGGGACATTCTTTCCTGCACACAGACACTGTCGAGAGCTGGGATTTGTTTGCATCCGCTGGTGAGATATCTGACTTGCTATACTGTATCTGGACGGAACATCAGATCTCATACTGAAGTAGCATTACTAGTGGGAATTGAAGAGGAACTGAGTAGAAGTGTTATGTAAATGTGTTAAGTGTTAAATCCGTAATGAGAGGACGCATCGCAGAAAAGCGGAAATAGCCACTTGAGCAATATGCAAGAGGTGGGGAAAATTGACATCTGGCGACAAAAAATGAACTATATGACTATCATATTCACACTCAAGAATTCGGTGGATTCTCTGACGTAGCCTTAATATCCCTGCCGACGTCGTATACGGCCAAAATTTCCCACGACAAAAACGATGAACCTACATATATTTGTCAGGTGACAATTATCTGCGAGCATTTATGGAAGCCATCCCTATTGAACTATAGTAAAGTGTACTGAATGTGTTTACCTGTTTGAACAAATTCACATCTGCTATACATTGCTGCAAGGTTGCTGCTTGATATACTTGGAAAAATGAGAAGATGTGTTTCGAAGTGTTCTTTGGAAAATCTATGACGGATAATCCTGATATATAGGACTCATTAATTGGAGAGTAAATATCTGTCCAAGGCTTTCTTGAAGTCAACCACACTCTATTATCAACTATGGCAACTTTCTCAAACTCTGATTGGAGGTAAAGACATAAATGAATGCAGGGAAATTAGGGAAAACTTTCAAGCAATATGGCTTTCCAAGATTGGTTCATCCAAACCAAAATTGGATTTATAGGAAATAAGTATAGACACTCCTGATGAACTCACAGCGATACGCTCAATCGTAAAGTTTGAAATTGAAGATGGCCAACATATAATGATGAAAATAGCAATATCGATATTATTACTTACCTACAGTTGAGTCTGTTTGCCAAAGTCCAAGTCCAAACATCCAGAAATTTACACTTCTAGATTAGAAACTCATGGTCCGATACATATGGCCAAGACGTCTATGGTGCCATCATCCGAAACCTCGACGATGAACATGTGTATGTACCCACAAGTTTATCGCGTGGTTCAGTTAGCAAAAATTGATAAAAATTAATTTAGACTAACATTATTAAAGTTGAATATATCAATGTAAATTGTCCATTCACTCAAGGCCCAAACTATTTTAGCCTTTGATTTAGGTAAGACCCAAACTGTTTCCAGATTAAAATCAAGGGGATCATTGGACCAGTTTTCCTTGATCCTTTGGTACAGTTTGTATGGTCCCTTGAAGAAAGGTTTTGCTACAGTAGTAATTATAGAAAACGGCTGCATGATTAAATTATTGCGTTAACCCTATCTGGCCTGGGCTCTTTGAGACCTCTCCAGGCCTCTGGAGGCCATTTCACCTCCCCCCCTTAATTATTTTTCTTACCCCTTTAACTCGAGGTATAAAACCAAACCATGCCCTTGGGTCAAGCTCTAACAGAAAATGAAAAAAAAATAAAAAAAATCCAAGATGGCCCCTATTAATCTATCAATGAATGAAAGCTGATAAGAGTACGAGAAAGTATTGACTACATTAATCTGGGTCAGTGTCAAAGTTGGTTCTACATAACATGTAGCCCTACCCAATTGTTCAAAACTAAATCAGTTATTTTAAATGTAGGTAAATGCTAACGAGGTAAGACACACTGAAGGTGTAATTCCACGTTGTAGTGTAAAATCTGGGTGGTTTTTCCTGTCAGATTCTGTTTTTCAGGCCTTTGTATTGCTGAAAAATTACCCGTCTCGACTACCCAAAAACTTTATCCCTTCTGAAATGGGTACCTTGCCTCAAGATCTTGCTCTGGATTGTTATCAATGCCGATCCATATATAGGCGGCGCCACCTGGGGGCCCAAGATAAATTTCGTTTCCGGACAATAGCTTTTTAAAACCCGAAAGGATTATTTCCAAATTTCGTATGTGGGCACCTTGTCTCAAGATCTTGCGTGAGATTGTTTTTCATGCCTATGCGCCCACTTAAACGCCTACTGAAACAAATTCCAAAAAAAATGGAACAGATTCTTTTTAAATTTGGTAAATGGGTATTTTGCCTCAAGATCTCGCTTGAGATTGTTTTCAAAGCCGATCCGCATATAGGTGTAGCCACCTGGAGGTCAAGTTGAAACTTGGTTTCCAGACAATAACTTCATGAACATGAAAGGTTTCTTTCCAAATTTCGTGTGTGGGTAATTCGCTTCAAGATCTCGGTTGGGATTGCTTTCAATTTGTTTCCAGACTTCAACTTCGGATTTTCATCTTCTCTTTTGTTTCGTGACACTTATGGACCTGAACACTACACTGCGAAAATATCAATTATGTAACCGATTTTTTTCAATAACATATTATATAGGATTTAAGTGAAGTGTTGGCGGTTCAGGAAAAGTCGGAGGCCCCGAGCTCGGGAACATTAGTAACGACCCATGTGAGATTTTCGGCATCAAAACTAATCACCTATCAGGGTCCCTTATTAAATATATATATATTAAAAAAACGATACGCAAATTAGAGTTGAAATATTATGGGACACTCACCTGTTCATCCCATGCTTCTGGTACCGTTTGTTTTAATGTCTTCATATATCGATGGGATGGGTACGATAGGCTACTGCTTTTAATGTGGAAATACACATATAGCAAAATTTTAACAAGGGTGACGTCCATTTCGCAAATGAAAGTTGAATGTCGATCATGTTGAGGCATGGTAATATGTCATAGAGGCATATGCCTTTTGTTAGCTCTTGCTCAGGCTAAATTTTCTCAGGAAAATAATGCATATTTTGATCTGTTTCATCGATGCATGCAAAACTGGTAATACATTTTTTCCACACATGGTATAAATGGTTCAAATCTAGGCACAGAATAGATGGACGCAGTTCACGCTGTCCCACATAATGCATGTATGAAGAGTTCAAGGTAGCTGCTGTATTTTGGCTTCAAACTCTCAAATAAGGAGATATAGGTAACGGTAGGGTATGATAGTAATTTACAAAATAGAGAGAGAGAATTAAGGTTTAACATTGCGTTCAGCAATATTTCAACTATATAGCGAAATATATAACATGAACTTGAATACAAGCATCTAGTCCGTCATTCAATATTCAGCCGTCGCCCATTAAATAATTTCCGCGTCCATAATCCACAGACCTTGTTCAAACAATAGGATTAGCACTAAATCAAAACAACAATAGTAAACATAAACATAGGCTAGTTTCCTACAAGAGAGGAGCGGTCAACAGTTTTCAGTGATGCAGGCAAGACATCATGATGTTCCCAAATCCGTATGGCTGATCAGTATGCTTCATCCAGATGATATTCATAGTAAACTCGATATCTGGAGAATGATGTCGCTAAGTCGGACTTCGATTGCGCCTTTTCATATGAACACGATGAGGATATTGAAGTACATAGGTTCATACCCCTCGCCCTGGGTTAACTGGAATTATATTTACAAAAGTTAGGAAACGTAACTCCATAGATCTCGCGCGTTACTCTTCTTTTCCTATCAGCATGCGATATGTATCGCAAAGTTTGAGAAACTTTGAGTGGAGGAGCTTGGTGGTATAGCCCTGTTAGTGTGATCCGTCCATCTCAGGAGGAGTATATTTTGCATTGCAAGTTAGGTGGTGGCATAACTTTAGTTTCAACATAACTTTTTGCCCTAATTTACCCCGTTTTATTTCATGGCAATATTCCAGAAGGCCTTGTATATATTGCATTATATATCGTTTATAAGCTATTGGTAGATCCTGTGAAAAATGTGACGATTTTAATCGAAGCCACACAACAGTATTGAAGAGGTTGGTTCGACGAGAACCTTCACTCCTTCTTCTCAAGTTTGGTGATAAATATCAGAAACTGACGATGGCAAATATGACTTTTACGCGTCGGATCTTTTGCCCTATGCATCTTCTTTAGCCTATGCCCAATTTCGATTGGGCTAGGAGCTGTATGAACAGAGTGCTATAAAGATCCCCATGCTGTTCATATGAACAATCGCAGTCCAATCGTGACGGGCACACTTTGCATACCGGTACCCAAGAAAACAACTTGAAAATTCAGAATATTGGTGGTTGATACGGACTTGATAATAGGCACATTTTCGGCATAATATTTTCTACTTTATTATTGCTCTACTTTATGTGTTTTGTACTCTGTCTCAAATGGGGTGTTCAGTACAATAAAGAATCTTATCTTATCTTGTCGAGAACATGGATGACTGCTTTTCTGTTGCTTGCTGGATTGTGGTGTTAATAATGTCGTGTGAATAAGGTCTTACTATACAGCTGATTCCGGAATGTCAGATCTGAGGCTTCTATGTACATATCAAAACTGATTTGTGCCTCTGGTCTCCCCCCCCATGTGGACCCCCTTTACTCGCTGTATATGCAACCAGCTCAATACATACGCAATATGTTGTCGAGCTTCAGCCTTTCCCTTGTGCTGTTATGCATTAGAATAAAAAGTATGCCAGTTGTACATGGGACTTGATCCAGGGCTCAGAATCATTATGAATAAATGAGTGTAAATAAAAGTGGGAGAAACTGGAACGGACACTGATATCAAGCATCATCAGTTCAGTATTTGTGATGGGAACTAAAACAAAATATGTCGCCTGACAATATGGAATTTACTGGTTGGTACCGGGGTTACACATCTCTCAAGAAGATAGTAGTGAGTAGTGAAACACTGATTTATCATTTTCCGAAACAGACTCATACAAATACATGCTTTATACCCTCATATATGCAAATCACCCAGAATCTGTGTTGAATTGCACATGCATGATGCATTTGCATCCTTTCAGTTTTTCCACAGAATTTCGAAGACTGCAAAGGGGACATGTGTTGGAAATGCAATAAACATAGTTCCCGCAAGACCTATGGGTAAATTATGTTTATTTATCTTAGCTGTGTTGCTGCTCGATGACCGTTCGGTCGATCTTAATTCCCAACTAAAATCTTACTATTATGAACTGGCTGCTTTCTACATTAGGTTTTGTTGTACCTGGTGCTCCATACCACTATATATCTTGGCCAAAGTCTAAATAAGCTCACATACTGGTATGTGGACTTTCAGATGCCCCACATCGAGGCTACCCGCTTTATGAATATTCCGTCATGGTGCGGGCCACAACTATTACGTTTTATTGAGCTGCGTTCGCATGGTATACTTGCCATTCACCAAACCTTTATGGTACGAATTTGTCCGAGCGTGAGCGTAAATTTAGCTTACGACGGTGGAATGGGGGTGTTTTCAATGATAACTTCTATTCGGTCCCGCTAGTTTAGAGCTAATATTAAATTCGAGTCCTGTTCATGTCATATGTTAAAAAATGTGATGTTATATTATGTATACATACGAAAAGTCAAACGGAAGGAGTAAGACTATTGAGGAATCATCATATTTGGGTTACAGGCTCCGAACGTATACATTCACACACATTCCTAGTTCAGTGGAGAGCTGACCATCACTTCTAATTTTTCTACATATCATAACTGCGTTTTTCTCTGGATTATCGATTTTTGAACCAATCAAAATTAAACAGGGCATATCTAACAGGTGGTCTGGTTTTTCACAAGTTCTATACTCGCCTCAGCAAACGAAAAGGATGCTAAAAATGTATGCTGACGAAAGTGTCATTGTTGTTCAGTGAGACCAGCAAAATCCCCATCCCACGGACTGGATAGAATAACAATCAATAAATTTGACGAATTTGTCTCAGCTTAACCACGATAACTATAGACCAGCATCTGCATCTTGAGATCCCTGACTTGTCGCATATGTTGGCCCATACAAATGTCGAGCCCTCCCCTTCCTCGTCCAAATACACGAGAAATAAACCTCAGGCCTATATTTCATAAATTATTGGTTAATAGAAATTCCATCATTCCTGTGTTGATCTTATAGTTATGTAATGTGACAATTTGTATTCAAAAGATCAGAGCATTCGCGTTTGTAATTTCTTATAAATGATGGCGTCATAAAATCTCAACTGGCATGTGAGTAGTATATAAAACTGATTACAGACCATATTTTGACGAGTGCGCAGGTGTTTCTGCGCAGATTTGTGGAGGATTGTGGAGGAACTTGGAGGTCACGGGAGGGGATTCCCCAGTGGGGGTTTCCCAATGACGATCACGTGATCAAGGCATGTCCTGACTTGTTCTGGGTTGTACAGTTCTGCCATACGGAGGATGGGTACTAGTATTTCGCTGACGTCCTAGTAATGAACATAATCTATAGGTGTTGTGGCGGCTGATGTGGGTGTGGGTGTGGGTGTGGGTGTGGGTTCAAAATGGCGGCTGTGGGTGTGGGTGTCGGTGTGGGTTCAAAATGGCGGCTGATGTGGGTGTGGGTGTGGGTTCAAAATGGCGGCTGATGTGGGTGTGGGTGTGGGTGTGGGTTCAAAATGGCGGCTGATGTAGGTGTGGGTATGGGTGTGGGGGTGGGTTCAAAATGGCGGCTGATGTGGGACCGGGTCAAGGACCGATGTTTGTCCCCCTGGGAAACCCACTTCTATACATTTGCGGTAGGGTGGTGGGGTCTCGTTTTTCACGTCTCGTCATGTAGAACATTATGGGAAGTGTTGCGGAGCGAATCGGTGAAATTTTTGAAAAAGTACGATATAGGCCCATACAGACATATATATATAAATATATATTCCCATACTGGGGGTATAGGTTCAATATGTGAATAGCCGTGTTGGAGCTAGGGGAGCCACTAATGGACCAATGGGGTCGAGTGAGGTATCAAAGTGAAGCTTAGGTGAGGGGGCATCTGATGGGTTGGGTGTGGGGTTGAAATATCGGCATTGTGCGCATGCGCGGTGGCCCAAGGGTATGGAAATAGCCGTGTTGGGCCAGGGAGCCCCTAATGGTCGAATGGTCGAAGTGAGAATATCAAAGAAAGTGAAGCCTAGGTGAAGGGTATTTGATGGCTGGGTGGGTGCATGTAACATTTTCCTGAAAAAAAAAAAATACGGAACACGGACTTTATCGAAAAACCTGGGAAAATGCCTATATGGGGTATGGGGGGTATATAGGTCGCCGGGCTTAACGGGGCTTGTCTATCAATAGGTTCTCTGATTCCTGAAAAAATACGGAATACGGACTTTATCCTAAATTACGGGAAAATGCCTATGGGGTATGGGAGGTATAGGACCATCCTGGGAAACGTACTTCTATACATTTGCGGTAGGGTTGTGGGGTCTCGTTTTACTCGTCTCGTCATTTAGAACATGATAAGAAGTGTACCCGTGCGAATCGGTGAAATTTTTGAAAAAAGTCACCGAGCCCCATATAGTCCCATACTGGGGTATAGGATCATTGTTTGTCCCCCTGGGAAACGTACTTCTATACATTTGCGGTATGGTTGTGGGGTCTCGTTTTACTCGTCTCGTCATTTAGAACATGATAGGAAGTGTCCCCGTGCGAATCGGTGAAATTTTTGAAAAAAAGTCACCGAGCCCCATATAGACCCATACTGGGGTATAGGTTCAATGTTTATCCTACTGGGAAACCCACTTCTATACATTTGCAGTAGGGTTGTGGGGTCTCGTTTTACTCGTCTCGTCATTTAGAACACGATAGGAAGTGTTGCGGAGCGAATCGGTGAAATTTTTGAAAAAAGTCACCGAGGCCTGGGTAGGCCCATAGGCCTATACTGCATGGCTACGGGTGTATAGGCCCATACGGGGTGGACATGTTGGAGTCTATGTGAGTTCCTAATGGTCCAATGGAGTCGAGTGAGGTCTTATTTTGAAGCTCTCGTGGAGGAGCACTTGACTACACTAATGGTTCGTCCGTGTGCAATAGTCTGCGCATGCGCAGCCTGGCCCGTAGTATAGAAAA
This sequence comes from Hanleya hanleyi, assembly GCA_036873755.1. NCBI lineage: Eukaryota > Metazoa > Mollusca > Polyplacophora > Lepidopleurida > Hanleyidae > Hanleya > Hanleya hanleyi. The sequence goes on along the minus strand of JAVTVY010040662.1, from coordinate 8,199 downwards.
CAAGCATTTTGGGTGCTATGTAGGGGTGTGTTTGGGATGGAGATGGGCTATTCACGGTTCGAATGGGTCGTGTGAGGTGCCAAAGTGAAGCTTGTGTGGGGTAGAGTCAGAATGGTGTGTCTTTGAATGAAAGTCGCGTCAATCTGCGCATGCGCAGTTGGTTGTAGTAAGTAAAGTGGCCATTTTGGGGCAGTGAAGGAAGGTATTTGGGGTCGAGATGGGCTATTCACGGTTCGAATGCGTCCTGGAAGGTGTCATCTTGTAGTTCTCGGGGTGTACATTCCGATTTGAGGGATGTTCCTGTCATCTGTGACGTCATCAGTGACGTCATCGGTACGAGTAGTAGCGAAAGTGGCCATTTTCGGGCAGTACATGAAGGTATTTGGGGTCGAGATGGGCTATTCACGGTTCGAATGCGTCCTGGAAGGTGTCATCTTGTAGTTCTCGGTGTGTACATTCCGATTTAAGGGATGTCCGCGTCATCTGTGACATCATCAGTGACGTCATCAGTACGAGTAGTAGCGAAAGGGGCATTTTGGGTGCTATGTAGGGGTGTGTTTGGGGTAGAGAGGCACCATCCTTGGTTCGAATGGGTCGTGGAGGGTGTCAAAGTGAAGCTTGTGTGGGGTAGAGTCAGAATGGCGTGTTTTTGAATGCAAGTCGCGTCAATCTGCGCATGCGCAGTTGGTTGTAAGTAAAGTGGCCATTTTGGGGCAGTACATGAAGGTGTTTGGGGTAGAGAGGGACCATCCTTGGTCCGAATGCATCGTGTGAGGTGTCATTTTGTTGCTCTCGGGGTGTACATTCCGATTTGAGGGATGTCCGCGTCATCTGTGACGTCATCGGTGACGTCATCGGTACGAGTAGTAGCGAAGTGGACATTTTCGGGCAGTACATGAAGGTATTTGGGGTCGAGAGGGGCTATTCACGGTTCGAATGCGTCCTGGAAGGTGTCATCTTGTAGTTCTCGGGGTGTACATTCCGATTTGAGGGGTGTCCGCGTCATCTGTGACGTCATTGATGGCGTCATCGGTACGAGTAGTAGCGAAAGTGGACATTTTGTGGGTGCGTGGGGGTGAGTTTGGTGTAGAGAGGGACTATCCTTAGTCCAAATGCGTCGTGTGAGGTGTCATTTTGTAGCTCTCGAGGTGTACATTCCGAGTTGAGGCATGTCCGAAGCATCTGTGACGTCATTGTTGACGTCATCAGTAGGAGTAGTAGCGAAAGTGGACATTTTGGGGCAGTGAAGGAAGGTATTCGGAGTAGAGAGGAACCATCCTTGGTCCGAATGCGTCCTGAGAGGTGTCATGTTGTAGCTCTCAGGGTGTACATTCCGAGTTGAGGGATATCCACAGCATCTGTGACGTCATTGGTGACGTCATCAGTACGAGTAGTAGCGAAAGTGAGCATTTTGGGGCAGTGAAGGATGGTATTTGGTGTAGAGATGGACCATCCGCGGTGCGAATGCGTCGTGTGAGGTGTCATCTTGTAGCAACGCCCACCAACACCATTCTTAATGCTTCAACGCCCAGGTGAAATAGCTCAGAAGCTCAGATGTTCCATGGAATTGTTACTAATTCTTCGAAATGCAGTGACGCCAGTCGACGCCCGTCGTTACACCTTAACACTCTAACATAACACCATGATATAGACCGGACAGAGAACAACAACAGCAACAACCACAATGATCACACATAAGAGAACAACAACAAGAAGTTTTTTTTCATATAGATTATTCTCCCCAATGTTACATCATACCCACGTTGGGGGAGCCGCGTTGGGTATATTTACAATTCAAGAATATTCTTGTCCAATCAGAGGCCACCATTTGCATCTGTCATATTCGTTCCTGTCCGTTAGATGTATTCTCAGCTACTCTTGTCCAATCAGAAGTCGCCATTTCAGAAAGTTCCATCTTCGGCCATGTTCGCTCTGAACCGTTTGTTCTAATCGTCATCGGACAGGCCAGGATACCGTTGAGGAAACATATCCTCAGATAGTTGTTTGCACATTCTGAGTATCTATCAGTGCATGGGTGAATACTTTCATCCGATGGGGGTGGTGGGTCAGTTTAACCACGAAGAACGTAACATTGGTGACCCTCTCCGCTATCCACTTGGTGTTGGGACGCTGTTCATAGGCCCATTCTAAGGGATCCACAGTATCCAGTTGGGTCAGCATCGTCTCTAGCGACGCCCGATTGGTGATTGTGAAAGGATGGTCGTACACTGGGTTGATGGCACTGGAATAGAAATAGCACAATTCACGCGTCATCTTATGGCATAAGATGTACCCAAATGCTACATTTAATGTGAAGGACGTAGGTTGGTCATTGAAGATGGCTTCCACGTAGCTGGTCGGTCAGTCGGAAATTGTACAAGTCCAATATAGGGCGATGACGGTGGAAGCAGTGTCGGATCATGGACCAATGGCGTCGATACATCTCACTCACTGGATGATCTTCGGGTAAGAGATCGCTGGGATCATCCACCGCATCTTCCAGAAAATGTTCGTTGTTGTCAGGCGTATGACTGGAAACAGTGATGGTAGGGATATCTAGGCTCTTCTGAGCTGTGGGTATAGGCGGGCTCTCCGTGATCGCATCACCAGTGGCATTCTCCTCCCCGGGTTTATCTTCAGTGGATCTGTCCCTCCTGGGTACCTCTTTAGTGGAAAGTTGTCCCTCATGCAGTGGTGATCACCATGAATCAAACGCTCATACCGTTTTAACTGACTGGGTCGTTTGGAGAGTTGACCACATTCTTCGCATGGACGCTTGGATGGCCCATGAATTGAACGTTCATGGCGCTGTAAATGATCTGGGCGCTGAAACGACAGTGTAGGCCTACATATCGTACAGCTATACCGGGCGGTTCCATCGTGCTTGGTAGCCTCATGGCGGCGCAAGTCGTGCCGGCGAGTGAATGATTTCAAGCACGCAGTACAAGTGAACATCTTGGTGGTTGACAGAGTGTCTGATGAAACGGCCAGGCCGTTTCCTTTTTATAGCAAGCTAGCTGTTGATCTATTTTTAGCACAATCAGTTCTAAACTAGGGGAAAACCCCTATCACCTCTAGCCAAAAGGGCTAATATCGGTCCCCGGGCTTATTGTGATCTGCCTATCAAGTCAATGGGGTGATGTGAATAACAACAAGTTCAGCAATGTTCATACAGTTTATTATCCCCAATGTTACATCATACCCAGGCTGGGGGAGCCGCCCTGGGTATGTTTAGTATGTTCGCATTCGAAATATCAAACACCGTGTTTTATTATTCAACGCATCGTCACATCAGGCACAAGTGTTCAACGAGCTCAAGTCAACGATCAGCATGTAGACATAGAGAGTATGTACGGCATGTTGTGGTATTCATCAGCGCATGGGTGACGAATTCACCCGATGGGTTGATTGGTCGTCTTGGTCACGAAAAACGTAACATTGGTCACCCTCTTTACAACCCATTGTGTGTTGGGTCGTTGTTGTTGGGCCCATCTCAAGGCATCCAATTGTTCCACTTGGTCCAGCATCATCTCTAGTGACCTTCGGTTAATGATGGTAAACGGTTGTTCGTACACTGGGTTGAAGGCACTGGAATAGAAATAGCGCAATTCACCCGTCATCTTATGGCATAAGATGTACCCAAATGCTACATTTAATGTGAAGGCCGTAGGTTGGTCATTGAAGATGGTTTTCACGTAGCTGCGTAGACGGGTGAGGTTGGTCAGTGGGAAATTGTAGATATCTTGAATAGGGCGATGACGGTGGAAACAGTGCCGTGTCATGGACCAATGGCGCCGAGAGATGTCACTCTCTGGATGATCTTCGGGTAAGAGATCGCTAGGAACATTTATGGGCTCGTCCAGAAAATGTTCGATGTATGACGTATGACTCCAAACCGTAACGGTGGGGTCCGGCCGGAAATCCAGGCTCTTCCCAACTGTAGGTATAGGCGGGCTCTCCATCATCGCATCACCAGTGGCGTTCGTCTTCCCGGGCTTATCTTCAGTGGGTCTGACCTTCCGCGGCTCCTCTTCAGTAGGAAGTTGTCGCCAAAACCGTGGTGACGGACCATGGCTCAAACGCTGATGCCGTTTTAACTGACTGCGTCGTTTGAAGAGTTGACCACAATCCTTACATTGTTCCGTCGCGTCCTCGTGGAATGAACGTTCGTGGCGCAGTAAAGCATCTTTCCGATTAAATGACCGTGCGCAGGTTACACAAGTATACAGTCCATCGTTGTGGGTGGAGGTCTCGTGGCGTCGTAAATTATTTAGACGAGTAAACTGCTTCTGGCAAGTTGTGCAAGTGAACATCTTGGTGGTTGACAGAGTGTCTGATGAAACGGCCAGGCCACTTCCCTTTTATAGCACGCTAGCTGGTGATCTATTTTTAGCACACTCAGTTCAACTATCCCCAAGTCGAGGGCCGAGCCGTGACATCTTCGGTAACCTCCGTGTCACTTTGGGCACCTCAAAGCCTGTGGAGCTCAGAGCTCGGAAGTGACATTTGCATATGACCTCTGCGAGGTCACAGGGCAATGAAGGATGGTATTTGGTGTAGAGATGGACCATCCTTGGTCCGAATGCGTCATGGGAGGTGTCATGTTGTAGCTCTCGGGGTGTAGACCCCAATTTTAGGGATAGCCACAGCATCTGTGACGTCATTGGTGACGTCATCAGGACGAGTAGTAGCGAAAATGGGCATTTTTTAGCAGTGAAGGAGTATACACTATGTACAAATAGAATACAGGTGGTATGTACAAATAGAATAGTAGTGGTATGTACAAGGTGCAAAAAAAATTCTGTCAGGAGTAGGATTCGAACCTACGCCAGCTCTTCGCCGACCAGCACTTAATACCGGCGCCTTAGACCACTCGGCCATCCTGACTGTTTACAGTTTTTAACTCGTGTATCAACAGTTATATAGTGTGTTCGACATTTTTTCACAAGTCCAAGTAAGTAGTGCTCACACCATCGGCCAGAACTTTCCGTTTCGGGTAAAAGAAAGTAAAGGCGTCTCGTTGCTGGATGTACGTCTGCATTTCGGATGCTCTTGGAACTCGGCGCTTCGGAGCTCTTGGAGCTCCGGAGCTCATGGAGCTCCGGTGGTCACTTCCGCTTCCGTTCACGTGACCGAAACTGACCTTTGACCCCGGCGCGCAAAGGTTTCCACCGCGGTGGAGAACTTTACACCGCGCGCGCCGGGGTCAAAGGTCAGTTCCGTGAACGGAAGCGGAAGTGACCACCGGAGCTCCATGAGCTCCGGAGCTCCAAGAGCTCCGAAGCGCCGAGTTCCAAGAGCATCCGAAATGCGGACGTACATCCAGCAACGAGACGCCTTTACTTTCTTTTACCCGAAACGGAAAGTCCTGGCCGATGGTGTGAGCACTACTTACTTGGACTTGTGAAAAAATGTCGAACACACTATATAACTGTTGATACACGAGTTAAAAACTGTAAACAGTCAGGATGGCCGAGTGGCCTAAGGCGCCGGTATTAAGTGCTGGTCGGCGAAGAGCTGGCGTAGGTTCGAATCCTACTCCTGACAAAAAATGTTTTTGTACCTTATACATACCACTACTATTCTATTTGTACATACCACCTGTATTCTATTTGTACATAGTGTATACTCCTTCACTGCTAAAAAATGCCCACTTTCGCTACTACTCGTACTGATGACGTCACCAATGACGCCACAGCATTTTTTTTCAATGAGGTCCGCGCCTACATCCGGGTTCTTGTCGCTGACGTCCAGGTTGAACTGATGGTGCTAAAAATAGCTCAACAGTTAGCTTGCTATAAAAAGGAAACGGCCTGACCGTTTCATCAGACACTCTGTCAACCGCCAAGATGTTCACTTGTACTACGTGCTCGAAATCGTTCACTCGCCGGCACGACTTGCGCCGCCATGAGGCTACCAAGCACGATGGAACCGCCCGGTATAGCTGTACGATATGTAGGCCTACACTGCCGTTTCAGCGCCCAGATCATTTACAGCGCCATGAACGTTCAATTCATGGGCCACCCAAGCGTCCATGCGAAGAATGTGGTCAACTCTTCAGACGACCCAGTCAGTTAAAACGGCATGAGCGTTTGATTCATGGTCCGTCACCATGGCATGAGGGACAACTTTCCACTAAAGAGGCACCCAGGAGGGACAGATCCACTGAAGATGAACCCGTGGAGAAAAATGCCACTGGTGATGCGATCGCGGAGAGCCCGCCTATACCCACAGCTCAGAAGAGCCTAGATATCCAGCCGGTTCCTAGCATTACTGTTTTCAGTCATACGCCTGACAACAACGAACATTTTCTGGAAGATGCGGTGGATGTTCCCAGCGATCTCTTATCCGAAGATCATCCAGTGAGTGAGATATATCGACGCCATTGGTCCATGATCCGACACTGCTTCCACCGTCATCGCCCTATATTGAACTTGTACAATTTCCGACTGACCGACCTCACCCGTCAACGCAGCTACGTGGAAGCCATCTTCAATGACCAACCTACGTCCTTCACATTAAATGTAGCATTTGGCTACATCTTATGCCATAAGATGACGCGCGAATTGTGCTATTTCTATTCCAGTGCCATCAACCCAGTGTACGACCATCCTTTCACAATCACCAATCAGGCGTCGCTAGAGACGATGCTGGCCCAACTGGACACTGTGAATCCCTTGGAATGGGCCTATGAACAGCGTCCCAACACCAAATGGATAGTGGAGAGGGTCACCAATGTTACGTTCTTCGTGGTTAAACTGACCCACCACCCCCATCGGCTGACCCACCACCCCCATCGGCTGAAAGTATTCACCCAGGCACTGAAAGATACTCAGAATGCGCAAACAACTATCTGAGGATATGTTTCCTCAACGGTATCCTGGCCTGCCCGATGACGATTAGAAACAGCCTACATCCGGTAGGTAGTTGAACTGAGTGTGCTAAAAATAGACCAACAGCTAGTGTGCTATAAAAGGGAAGCGGCCTTGCCGTTTCATGAGACACTCTGTCCACCACCAAGATGTTCACTTGCACAACTTGCCAGAAGTCATTTACTCGTCTAAACAATTTACGACGCCACGAGGCCTCCGCTCACAACGGTGCACGACATACTTGCATAACCTGCGCACGATCATTTAATCGAGAAGATGCTTTACTGCGCCACGAACGCTCATTCCACGAGGGCGCGACGGAACAATGTAAGGATTGTGGTCAACTCTTCAAACGACCCAGTCAGTTAGAACGGCATGAGCGTTTGATTCATGGTCCGTCACCACGGCATGAGGGACAACTTCCTACTGAAGAGGAGCCGCGAAAGGTCAGACCCAGTGAAGATGAACCCGGGGAGGAGAATGCCACTGGTGATGCAATGATGGAGAGCCCGCCTATACCCACAGTTCAGAAGAGCCTGGATTTCCAGCCGGACTCCACCATTACGGTTTCGAGTCATACGCCTGACAACATCGAACCTTTTCTTGAAGATGCGGTGGATATTCCCAGCGATCTCTACCCGAAGATCATCCAGTGCGTGAGATGTATCGACGCCATTGGTCCATGATCCGACACTGCTTCCACCGTCATCGCCCGATATTGGACTTATATAATTTCCGGTTGGAAGAAAACATCCGTCTACGTAGCTACGTGGAAGCCATCTTCAACGACCAACATACAGCCTTCAAGTTAAATCTCACTTTTGGATACATTCTTCGCCATAAAGAGACAGACCAGCTCCGTTACTTTTATCCCAGCAATAATACCCGGGCGTTTGACCAGCCTTTCACCATTATCCATCGTGCGTCACTGGAGACGATGCTGAAGGAACTGGACAGCGTGGATAGTTTGGAATGGGTACGACAACAACGACAAAACACAAAATGGCAAGTGGAGAGGGTGACCAATGTTACGTTCTTCAGGGTTAAACTGACCACCATCCCAATCGGATGAAAGTATTCACCCATGCACTGATAGATACTCAGAATGCACAAACAACTATGTGAGGATATGTGGCCTCAACGGTATCCTGGCCTGCCCGACGATGATTAGAATAAACGGTTCAGAGCGAACATGGCCGAAGATGGAACTTTCTGAAATGGAGACTTCTGATTGGACAAGAATACATCTAACGGACAGGAACGAATATGACAGATGCAAATGGTGGCCTCTGATTGGACAAGAATCTTCTTGAATTGTAAATATACC
>JAVTVY010040661.1:0-18915 GCA_036873755.1 Hanleya hanleyi | reverse complement strand
ACTGTATAGTGTTGTGTTACCATTGCCCAAAGATAAAAATTTCCTAGTTTTATTTCGAATCATCAGATTTTAGTGCATAATATTGCTGAAATAATGCCAACAGAAAACTCAGAGTCAATTTAAATATTTATTTGTATTGAGAAAATTATAAGAATTTCGAAGAGAAAAGAGCCGAGATAATGTCTGTCTGTCCTGGAAATCAGCTGATCAGCAATAAATCGACATCTCCGTAACCTTCAACGAGATTTTGACATTAGGTTTTACCCGCTTTTATCACAAATCATTATAAAGAAATTGTCACACCCGGTGAACCCCTGAAACCCACATCCTACCTGAGAGTTTGGTAAGATATTCCATTCATTCGTTCCCGTGGAGTAGAATTTCATCCACCAGCTTTCACTGTTGTGGTGCGGGAGCGGGAGTTTTGCACTGATGAAAACGAATGTCGTCCTCTCTCACGAAACCAAACACAAAAATTGACAAATTTTACGGACTGCCACGATAAGCGAATGTATGCAACAAAATAGCGTTCCGTACTGCAGATGTCCGATAAAATCCCTCCAGTCAAGGGGGGGGGGGAGTGTTACAGAATGTTGATTCCACAAAACCTGTTCGGTGGCCTACATCATCGTTCAAATCGCTGCACATAAAGGCTGCGTTCAGCTCACCAGAACTGTATACACTTCGAAATCTGTGAAAGAATATCAATTTTCACGTTTCCTGTCTGATATCACACAAATTTACGCGTCCGCTCGAACACAACACAGCACACTCTCTCGATTACAGTCTACGTGTGACATGCAGGCGATGCATGATGCAGATCACATTATTCATCTCAGCGGACACCGAAAGGAACAAAGTTCCGTTATAAACTGCGACAGAGAATGTTCCCCAGCTCAGAAAACAACACAATGATCAGTGAAATCGTCCTCCGTATGCAGGACGCTAACAAAACGCTAACAAAATGGCTGCTCAAGGTCAATTTGCCCGCATAATCGCGCCAGCCAAACCACAGTCCCATCTATACGCTTTGGTGCAAGGGAGACAACTCGGACTAGACCAATTCCCAGGCGAACATGATGTCCGCTATATTTGGCCTGTATGGGTATAGGGGTGATCGGTTTTTTTTATGGCTTTTACTATGAGCTATGAGGTTGATCATGTAGAATACGATGGAAAAAAACTATGAAAGTAAAGGCTTGTATATAGATCCATATAGACCCATATACACTCATATACTGGGATATTAGTATGTATAAATCCATACGGGGTGGACATGTTGGAGTCTAGGTGGAGCACTAGTGGCCCGATGGGGTAGAGTGAGGTCTTATTTTAAAGCTCTCGAGGAAATAAATAAATAAATAAATAAATAAATAATAATAAAAAAATCAAAAAAATCGGTAGTAGTAGACGAAGGGAAAATTGGCAAGTACTGACCATGCCCCAGAATACTTCATATGCATATCACGGCCTTAAGGCCTATGTAAGATGTAATCTACTTCACAGTTTAGTAGTATAAAAAGCGCAAGTCCTATTGACTTTGCCCCTTCCAAAGAAATAAAATCGGCTCTATTTTACAGGAGTATATACGCAGGTGACGTGGGTTGTCACGTCACTTCCGGGTTTTCACTTTCGAACCCAGAAGAGTTCCAATTTTTTCCCTTAGACGTCCGTATGTTCATCCTCCAAACCCACAAGAGTTCCAATGTTCAACCGCCGGGGTGTTTTCCACTGGCCTGGCCCGCCCCAGCGCCCTGCAGCGCGCGCGCGCGCGCGTCATCCCCGGCAGTGCGCGCGCGCGGACGCGGGTCAAAAGGTCAAAGGGTCACCTCCAGGTCAGACGGTCCAATGTCCAATGAGACAATGTTGCGGCATCGCTATAGTGAGAGCTTGAGCACAAAAAAAAGGGGGGGGATTCTAGATGAACCTGGGAAAGATGGGCAGTTCCATTTGGACCAATCAGCGGTCGAGAAAAAGAGCCAATCAGCGGTCGAGAAAAAGAACCAATCAGCGATCGAACAATCAGCCCATCGAATTGGGGTATTCACCGTGTGCTTTCGCTGACGTCCGCGCCTACATCTGGGTTCTTGTACATCCGGGTAATGTTTTTCTGGACATGGATGGGTTAGCTTTGGCTCCATTCTAGGCCACTGATTGACTAATACGGTGTTCAAAGCCACTTTCATGCATTATGCTCATAGAACTTATAGTCATAATCTATACGTGTTGGACGAGTTTCTTCACTCACCGTATACACGTACCTCAATGAAATGCCCGCTCCAAACCTAGACCAAAGACACGTACTTGGTCTGTAGGCTGATTTCATTGGCTCTCTATTTTTACTATAGTGCTCTTGCATTCTAACCTTGATAGGTTACCTAGAACTTATAGTCATAATCTATACGTGTTGGACGAGTCTTTTCACTCACCGTATACACGTACCTCAATGAAATGCCCGCTCCAAACCTAGACCAAAGACACGTACTTGGTCTGTAGGCTGATTTCATTGGCTCTCTATTTTTATTATAGTGCTCTTGCATTCTAACCTTGATGGGTTACCTAGAACTTATAGTCATAATCTATACGTGTTGGACGAGTCTCTTCACTCACCGTATACACGTACCTCAATGAAATGCCCGCTCCAAACCTAGACCAAAAACACGTACTTGGTCTGTAAGCTGATTTCATTGGCTCTCTATTTTTTACTATAGTGCTCTTGCATTCTAAACTTGATGGGTTACATTTTGGCCCCATCCTACACCACTGATTTCAGTTTGACTGAATCTCCACATTGGGCATTGATGCATTAGGAATAAAACACACAAGACAGGGTTTTTTGGTGAGATCTCATTTTTTTTATTCAGTGAACAACAACAACGTGAGAACAACCACGTGAAAACTCAAGCCCAGAACAAGGGGCTGATCATTAACTGAAGCCCAGAACAAGGGGCTTGTCATTAACTGAAGCCCAGAACAAGGGGCTTGTACATTGAAGCCCAGAACAAGGGGCTTGTCATTAACTTAAGCCCAGAACGGAGCTTGTACATTGAAATGATGGGCGGCCCAGTCATAGACGAGTACATCGCGGTCCTCGGCCTGGGGGTACTCGTCAAACATCTGTACGATAGTAGATAAGGGTCTTCCCCGGCATCGATGGTACAGGTAAACCAAGCAATATTGTCCGCACACGCCACTGGTCAGGCTTTGCAACGTTTGACTGTTCCAACACCACGTCTCTGTGCCTTGATCCATGAAGTCTGTTAAATCGGGATGGAGGGGTGGCAGACCGTACGGTCAAAGTATTCCCCCTGCTGTTCTGTCAAGTACACGGCCACCCAGAGTTCACCGGGTCGATCCATCGGGTCCGTGTTGAGAACGTAAGCAGCCGGATACATACGGTCTAATGGAAACACATCTCGGGCGAACACCCCTTGAAAGACCCTACGTGTCTCTGGGTCATTCTCCGGCACGGTGGTTATCTGGTCTGTATCCATGTTAGGTGGAGAAGTCACACAGGACGTTGCGCGCCTTGTCCACTTGAATGATGTTGTCAAACTCGGCGCAGCAGATCACATTGACGGTGGTCGCCAGGGCTCGTGCAAAGTGGATTTCCAACCGTAAGTTGCCTTGCTTGGCCAGGGCCAGCTGATGGTCGTTCTCTAAGGTGGGGGTCAGATCGAAACAGAACAACGTGTATCCGTTCGCGTAGTCCTCCTGACTGATCATATTCCCTTCGTCCTGGTTTATTTGACCGGTGGCTGTAAACAGGCTCTGATAGGCTCGAATGAAATTCCTCCGCCCAAAGTTCGGGGTTAAGGCCGTGGCTGGCACCCGTTGTCCATCCACATGCAGGGCCACAAAATTGATGCCGAAATGTTTAAAGTCAAACGGATTCTCTGGGTAGGCTCCGCTGAAACTGGTATTTTCCACACAGGCCAGGATCAATCGCTTGGGTAGTTCCCCAGGAACAGGTTTTCTTTGTTGGCGCCCATATTTCCAGCAGGCACAGAGAACACTTTGGTTTGTACACGTCGGATAGGGTACTGGGCTGGTTTTGTTTCCAAGGCTTTCATGTGTCCCAATTGAACGGCTGGATTCGGTTTCACTTTTCGGACATACAGGACTGCGTCTTGGATGACAATCTTATTGTCCGCTGCATGCCCCTCTACGTTAGTGGCCATTAAGGCGAAGGTCGGAGGCGCCCGTATCAGTCGGATTTTGATGGGGATCTTGTTCAAGAGGTACCGGTCTTGCATGAACATGTCTGCATGCAGTCGACCCATCATATCCACCGAGGCACCGTTCGCAGTGAAAGCCTTCCGTTTGTTATATCCCCCATTGTCCGCCGTGTCCATGTGCTCGGCCGTGTCCCTGTAGAATAAAGCGGTTGTCAGCTGAGATTTTTTAGCCTCGGCCATACGACAACAGTGTCTCGATGTAGGCTCGATAGGGGTACGTGTTGGTGGAGTCACTGATGAGTTTGTCGCTGAGAAAAATATCCACCTGCTGAAACATCGAGTGCAGCCAGAGATTCGTCGGGCCTACCGTTGCTTGGTCAGCGATTCTGGTGCCAGCTCCATTGACCACCTTGGCTTTCACATACAAGTAGGTATGGGCTAAATCCACATAGGCCGTATCCGCATTACTGATGGTGAACTCGATGGGCCCGGGATGGATGAGACTCGATGCTGGAGAGCGGGAGATGCTCCACCCATAATCCTTGTTCGACACTGGTTTGTGTGGGCGGCACGGTCCACAAATCAAATTCACTGTTGGTGGAGGGGCAGGACTCGGCGTGGATTAAGGCCATGTTTTAAGAAAAGATATCCTGGGTCTTCTTGGATGTGCGTCGTCGCTGGGTCGGTCGTCGACTGGTGCGTGATCTCGGTGGGGCAGCTCTTTTATTCCCTACGGTGCGTTGTGCTTTGGCCACCAAGACGCCTCCCGCTTCTTTGGCCCGTCGTTTCAAGGCTTGTCGGGGTGCCGTACCCCCCAAAACATCATCGGCCACTTGCAGTCCACTGCGTACCGCTTGTTTGCCGATTGCTTTCACCCCACGCGTCACCAAGGGCAGGAACGTTTTCACAATGCTGCCGAGTATGTTCCCCAGTCCATGTCCTCGTTGCATGCGTGCACCGCTAAAGACCGGAAAGCCACCCCGGCCTGTTGGGCATAATAGTCGGCATAGCTGCGTGCATCGCACTCGCAAGGTACTTTCATTATGCAAAGTGGGGAGCACGTGCTTGTCGAAAATGAAGTGTCAGCACCACTTTTCCTCGTTCGAATGCCACCGGTCGTCCCGTGTCATCTCTTATATCCACCGTGATCGTGTTGATGTCGGTATGTCGCACGGGCAGGTACATGATATGGTTGAAACTGTGGGTGACTTGACCTCCATACGTCTTTTTAATGGGGACCACCCGTAACAGAGGTGTGTTGATATCGCCCACGATGTGGTTGTCCACCACGTCCGAGTAGACGTAGAGTCCGTACATACCCGACTTCATATCCATCGGCATCTCGCCATGGTGTTGGGTGGACCAGCGAACGTCTGTAGATCGAAACCCAGCATTTGCTGTAGTGTAGGACTGAGTTTCACATTCACGGTATCGGTGACGGTAAGCTGTGCCTTGTCGTTGTGTACGTTGACATCGAAGAACACGTTTCTCTTGAAGCGCAAGGCTATCAGGCGTGCTGCACTATCCGTCACCCCCCGTAGCGCCTTATCATGCAACAGTCTTGACAGCCCACCCATGAACTCCTTGGGAGTATCGTATTGGCCTTCGGGCAGGGTGAGTCGGGTGTTTTTGCCTTCGTAGGTCACCTCGTACCAGACTTCATTGGCTCGCACGTTGTACCACGAGTAAGGGTATTGGATATCCACGAGGCCACATTCCCAGCGTCCAGGTAAATGTAACGGTTGCGGTAACTGGGTGACGTATTTGGCCACGGTGTTGTCAGGAAACACATCCAGCGAACTGTTACTGGGTAGGGTCAGGTAAAACATGGCGACTGAGCTGTCCTGCTGCTGCTGTTGGTTTTAATAGGTCTTCCAGGCCTTGGGCGGATGTGTGCGGCGTCGTGTTCGTCGCGTTGACTTGCTACGTGTCACGGCTCTGGAGATGTGGGGTGTCTTGATCAAGGGTGGTTTTTTAAAGGTCTGAAAAGAAGGTGCCCGTTGTGATGGTGGTGGAGTTTTGGGGGGTGACTCCGGTTCCCATTCGGATTCCCAAGAAGGTTGTGGTGAGAGCCGTGGTGCACGACTCGGCGATTGCTGGGTTTGCTGCATAAAGGCCCAGCGGTGGGGGTTCCCCACCAATTCCTGTGGTACATGCATGTCTTTCAAGCCTTGAGCGAAGACCTCCCATCCTCGAGGATCGGTGTGCGATCTGCGCTGACGCATCAGATCATTCACTAAATCCGTCATGTGGGTGCCGGGGACCACCTGATTCTGTACCAGGAGTTCGCCTTTATCATTCCAAGTCATGTTAGGATTCTGTTTCATCCGTTGCAATACCAGGCCAGCTTGTTTCTTGAACGATGCAGGTACACTCTTCAGCACTTCGTCTTCCACCCACTGTGGGGCTGTGGGGACTACCTCACCCGGCTGTTGGAGCGGTGCTGAGGTCAGCGGTCTGTCACGTGGTGGTGGTGGTGGTGGTGGTGCTGTTGCTGGGGTAGACAGGGTTTTGTATTGGTCCATGAACGTCATGTACCGTTGAAGCGCCTCATTGTACCGTTGTACTTTCTCACTGTCGCTTAACCCCGGTCTCTGTAAGATCTGTTGCATTTCTCCATCGAGGCTGTTTATGGTCTTCACCGTAGGTGGGACAGGGTAGGGTGATTGGAGGTTTTGCAGGAACCGTGGTTCGACGAGGACCATTTTTTCGTGTGGTTCATTGTCGGCCGAAGAGTCCACCCAATACTGGACCCAACACGGAAGCGGCCAACGGTGCTAAGATGGCCCCGAGAAAGCCGCCTTTCTGTAACACCTTTTTCTTTTGTGTTTGACGGACCCGCTTGTGGACTAGGGTTCGGAGACCTGTCTTATGCTTGGCCAACTTGGTCTTCTGAGCCGGAGTCAGTGGTACGTTGCCTTTTAACAGGTTGTACCCGATCTCGCACAGACAGCGTACAAGGTCAGGGTCCGCACTGCGTACAATGGTTCGGACTAACTCGGGTGGGGCCGTCTTCAATACACGGAGCGTGGGAGCGTGCTTCCGTACTCGCGCAGACATCCTGTACAACTAATGCTAGAACCCACAACTCTGCCCTTTTATCCACCTCACAGACAAAGTCAACCCTGCTGTGGTATTCATTCTTTTTATTATTCCCCATCATCAAACACACAGACCCCAGCTGGGGGCGCCACTGTGGATGTGTTTACATTATTTTTGCATGTACACGTGGTGGGTCTCTCCGGGAAAGATGCCGGTCCGTGGTCGAAGGTGGTCGGGGGTGGCTTGCTTGAGGTCGAAGAGCATATACCCGTGCTGAGGGGTTGTGGCATCTTTAAAGGCTTCCAACGCAAAACGGTGTGCGGCCGGGATACATCTGTCTCGCCAGGTGCAGCAGTTGAGTGGTATCTCTCGGGTTTTTGAAGACCACCAGGTAGTGGGCATTTAAGCTGATGTTCCGATGTTCTTTGTTTTTACTGAACAGATTCTGCACAATGTAGATGATGCTGAGCCGTCGATGATGGCTGCCTTTGGTAAAGAGTTGGGTGACCCGTGCATCCGTCTCCGCCATGAGATCATCCAGAACTACCAAGGTGTCGGGTTCCAAATCGGCCAGGTTGGGTAGGGCTTCCACGAACGTGATGTGGGGCATTGCTGCATACGCTTCCTGCCATTCTCCGTAACACCACACGACTCGGGCAATGGGTGGAGTGATCATGCTGTCGGCGTGTGGAAGGAGCTTCCTGACGAAGTGCGTTTTGCCGGAGCCCGTCGGTCCTGCGATGACGCAAGTGAAGGGATGCTGCCACCCAGGGTCCATGGTTTGAGGTCTATCCGTTGTCGTGGTAACCCGCTCTTGTAAATTTCGTACGAGTGAATTGGAGTGGTGGTGGGTACAACGTCGGTCGTCGTTGTCTGTTCACGTTCAGAGATGGTGCTGGGGGTGGGTACAACGTGGGTGGTCGGTTCACTGTGAGGGATGAAATCCGGTGGGTCTTGAGACGTAGTAGGTGTACTTGGTGTAAGTGTAGAGCTCGACGCGGCTTGTACGCGGGGTGTGGTGGTGGTGGTGGTGGTGACTGGGCTCGATACGACTGGTGCTCTCTGTAGACCCGTTTCACTGATGGCTGGTGTTCTCAGCTGGTTAAGTAACGTACTGACATAGGCTACGTCGTAAAACACACCTCCGTACAACACACTCAGCAGGGTTAGCAATAGCACCCCAAAGACCACTTGCGCTTTGCGCGTTTTGCGAGACGCTGTCTTCGGAGGCAGCTGCTGTTGGTCCATAGCACTGGGGTCGGACGTGGAATGAAGGAGGACGGCAGTGGTGTCTGGTCTTATAGTCGTTTCACCTGGTTGGCAGCGACCCAGGAATTGAAGGAACTGGGCCAGCCTTGCCATTTTACGAAATGAAACAGTTTGCCACGTCGACGTTCCGTTTTCAAAATCTGCTCCACCGTGTAGTAGTCTTGCCGTGTTTTTACAACAGGCTGTAATTCCGTGTCGTAAAACGTCCCCAGCAACGTTTCCCCTTGGAGATCTTCCAGTTCATAGACTCGCCGCTGTCGGGGTAGGCGCCGTTTAATCAGGAAGTGCTCATCGCTTCAGTTGGGCAAGTAACTTTTCTCGAACTTGCCCTTGACTTTACTGATCCGTACAGGGTCCCCGACCTTGTACACCGCCTTCGTCGTTCGCTGCGATGGCCTGGGGTACAAGACACGCCGGACTTGGGCTTCATTGCGTTGTGTCACGGTAATGGGGGCTCTCTCTATACTTCGATGATAGGCTCGATTGTAACCCCTCACCAGTTTCGGGAGAACATCGATGTACCGCCTTGTATTCTTTACATGCGGCCTTTGAATGTCCTGTTGAACCTCTCCACCACGGAAGCCTTGGTCTCGTTGTACGTATGGAAGAAAAACACCTTCTGTTTCTTGAGAAAGGCTTGGAACGGTCTGCTGAGGAATTCCGTGCCTTCGTCGGTTTGCAAATACAAAGGTTTGCGCCCGGTCTTGAAGATGTCTGTGAACGCCGCTATGAGATTTGCCCCCGTTTTCGTCCGGATGGGTACCACCCACGCATACTTGGATAGGATATCGATGCACGTCAAGATATACCGATTCTCATCGTTGTGTTTGGCAAAGGCGCTCATATCCACCAAATCCGCTTGCCACTGGGCATCTATTCCTCCCACGATGACCCGGTTCCGTAGAAAATAGCGACGGACAGATCGATGTAAGGTATAGGTGTCTTGTCTTCTTAACCAATCTCGGACTTGGGCACGTTGTACCCCCTGGGGTTTGGCCGCTCGATAGAGAGCCGACAATGCACTATAGGCTGCCGGACTGTCGGGACTGTAGTATAAGTTATCCAACACCTTCTCCCAGCGCTTCATGATGACAAAATGATGATGGACCCTGGCTCTATCGTTTATTTATAACGGGTATATCTTGGGCCGGAGTTTCTTTCTGATTTTCTTCGTGGACTTCCACAGTGGCCATGGTCAATGACCAGTCAAACTCGTCTGATGACCGCTTGATAAGCACTTCATCCACATCCACCACGGCATCTTCCAATGCAGACCATAGATCAGGGTGAAGGGTAAAATGCACTGTACCTCCATCTAGGCGAGCCAATTGAGCAAAGAAAGGGCCGCGTCGGATGTACACATCGTGACACAAGTGGATGAGGTCGCCGTCCAGTTCACCAGACAACACCCGTTTGAATTTGGTCCAGCCCTCCCGGGACAGACGAATGTGAGCCGGGCACGGTTGTGTAGGGTCCGCATCACAGACGTCTCCCACCACCTCCTCCACGATATCGACCTTATCCGCATACACGTGCAGGAAAACCTCGGGGGTCAAGCTGAAATACGCCAGTACTATATGCTCCGTCATGATCAGTACGTGAATGGTACCAGATTTCACTGTCTCTCGTATTTATAGGGAGAACCCCGTGAGATCAAAGGATCAGGTGGTCATGTCATTGGGCTGACTGAGTCTAGCGGGGTAATCAATGGCATCGTCGTCGGGTTCATGTAGTTGTTCATGGGGTTCAGCCAGGGCGTCCTCCATAGCACGAGCCCATGCCAATTGGTCGGGTGATCGGTCGTCCGGTGTAAACAACTGGTCCACAATAGGCACTACTTTCTCCAAGGCTGACCACACAGAGGAAGTGAGGCTGATACTGCGCGTAGGCTCTTGGTAGTGACCCAGACGTATGTGGCCGGGAGGTACGGAATATACGTAGATGGCATTGTCCAGGTGGAAGACGTCTCCGTCCAACTCACCGCTCAACGCCCGTTTAAACTTAGTCCAGCCATCACGCTGTAGTGTCACCGGATTCGATAGCTTCTCAGCGGGGGTCCAGTAAATCGCTTGATCGTCTTTCACCAGCGTGACTTCATCTTGATAAATGTATAACCTCACACTGGGTGTAAGAGGCAGGATAGCGCGTAGTGACATGCTTGGTCCAAATGTCGAACGGAGAATGACACACACTCTGTCTCATCCCTCGTATTTATAGTGTCAATACCACAGCGCCAGGGTCAATAAGGCACAGACTAGTATGAGGCCAACCAGCCGGCACTGGTTCCGGCGTGAGCGCTCCTGGTCGATAGCGCGAGCATCAAGGATGGCTGTCATAGTCCAGTAGTGGTGAGTGATGGCACGCCTCTCCATCGAGTGCACTCTGTGGAGGACCGCTTCTGTGAACTCGTCCAGGATCTGGCGTCGTCCCTCGTTGTCGTCGCCATCTGCAAACATGGACCGGACCACTGCTCGGTAACCCGTGAATGAATTCACCACGGTGGCATACTGTAAAATGCGAGTCGCATGGGGCTGGTTCTCCGCCATGGCTCTGTAGAAATGAAGGTGTGGGATGTTTTATAGACCAGATGTAGCTCTACGGGTGTAGTCCGTGATACGTACTATTCTGATGGGTTAGTCCAAAAAAAAGGGAGCAACAACAACAACACAGATTACAGATCAATCCTTTTTCCAGGTCACGCCCGATTCACGCAGACCGGAAGTGACGTCATACACCTGCGCACAACCGTGATAGAAAAAAAATGGATATGACCTTGAACTGATCACGTGACCTCCCCGTGATGACAAATACCCAGAACCAAGTGAGTACATGCATCCCATAGTCCCAGGTCACGCCCGATTCACGCAGACCGGAAGTGACGTCATACACCTGCGCACAACCGTGATGGAAAAAACCCAGAACCAAGTCAGTACATGCATTCCATACAGGCAGAATGCAGGCAGGCAGACAGGAAGGCAGGCAGGCAGGCAGGCAGGGAGGCAGGCAGGCAGGTCAGGTCAGGTAAGTCAGATTGAATACACCCCTTTCCCTAAAAATCGACTCCTCTTATACGTTTTTCTATAATCCACCAACACAAAAACAGGCCGCCATCTTGTCCCACCACCCACACGACACAAAAAACAGGCCGCCATCTTGTCCCACCACCCACACGACACAAAAACAGGCCGCCATCTTGTCCCACCACCCACACGACACAAAAAACAGGCCGCCATCTTGTCCCACCACCCACACGACACAAAAAACAGGCCGCCATCTTGTCCCACCACCCACACGACACAAAAAACAGGCCGCCATCTTGTCCCCACCACCCACACGACACAAAAAACAGGCCGCCATCTTGTCCCACCACCCACACGACACAAAAAACAGGCCGCCATCTTGTCCCACCACCCACACGACACAAAAAACAGGCCGCCATCTTGTCCCACCACCCACACGACACAAAAACAGGCCGCCATCTTGTCCCACCACCCACACGACACAAAAAACAGGCCGCCATCTTGTCCCACCACCCACACGACACAAAAACAGGCCGCCATCTTGTCCCACCACCCACACACACGCATGCGCACACTCCCCATTGTGACGTCACCCCAAGTTCTGCGCATGCGCAGTGAGGCGCTGTTAACTCTACATACGCGCTGTATACTACTTACGAGTTACTGTTTCGGCTCGTTGGTACGATCCGGGATAAGATGTATGAACCTTATCAAATTAACTAATGTAATTAGATCCATTAGCCGGTGTTCACGGTAGACCTGTTATACGATAGTATTCACAGGATCTCCATTTCTTTCTCCTGAATCCATTCTGCTGTATGGCTCAGAATCCTCTACGCCAGCCATTACGGCCCATGTTAAACTGATTTTGAGTTTTCTGCTTTCTAAAGTAAGCTTATAAGTGACTCCACATTTGGCAGCTGGGCCGGTCAGTGTCAAATGCAAGAATATTTGATGTTAATATGTCTATCAAGCCTGAAACATAAATAATATTCAGTGAGTTTCATGTGCATGTGTTTATTTTAACCAATTGTTAGACGGATTGCGAAGCAATATCCGTACAATATGGACTGATGAAATCTGACTGGTTTGCGGGCTGGCTGCTTGGTTGCTTGGCTGTTTTCCGTTGTCAACATTCCCGGATACAATTTCATGCTTCGTTAAAGCTTGAGCTCTACCCTGTATCTCACAAACTAAACCTCGCCCAGTCCCATATGCTGATACATTCAGATAGCATACCTGATGCTGCTTTGACTGCACCCATCCACTTCACCCAAGGGGTATATCCCCACCCCTCCCTCCTCCCCCTCCAAACCCCCCAAGAAAGGATCTCCAGCACTGTATCTCTGAATCTAAACCTCACCCTATTACGAATGAAAAACAAACCCAGACTCATTAAGCACCAAAATCTACATTGGACGACCTGACACAGGACGTTGGACGATTCGTCTTAGGCGGTTTGACTTGCGCGATCGGACTATTCGATTTTAGCTACCTAACTCTGTGAATCACTGAATGATGCGGGGCAATACAATTCTGCAGTGCCGATACACAAAAAACTTACTGATATAGAACGACGGTGCAATTTAAATGACGGTAACTGGCTTTGTAAAAAAAACGGTCATTCTCGAACTCACCCCGCAGCGGAATGCACGTGCACAAGATTATACGTGGCCTGGTGGGTTTTTTTTTCAGGCATGACAAGCTCGTGTGCTCGCAGAGAGCTCGGGTTTGAAAATACAACTTATATAAAACATGCCAGACGTGAAATATCATTTATCGGCTGCATGAGCAAACATAAAAGTTCAGTTTGACAGTTTGAGATCATCTATACTTTTGAACGAACCATCCTCCATTTTGCCGAAATGTCAGTGCAAGGGAACGAAAACGAGGGCACGATCACGTGAAATTTCACCTGGGTGGAAACCTTCTCACACAGGTGAAAACCTTCTCACCCAGGTGAAAACACGTTTTCACCCGGGTGAGAAGGTTTTCACCCAGGTGGAAACGTTTCCACACGGATGAAAACTGAAGGAATCAACCTAAAACACAAAAAAATGAAACCTAACACACAAAAAAAAAATGAAACCTAGAGGTAAAAAAAAAATACTCAAAACTAAAAAAATATATAGCATGTCGTCTATATATGGACCACCGTATAGTGGCGACGGGCTGACCTCTCTCTATTCGCAAGTTTAATATGACACTGGCCACTGCTGACCGGCAACCAAGTCGAGTCTGAGAGCGGGAATCAGTCAATGGTCACTGTTAGCGTGAAACTGGAACCGCAATGCTTTGCGCGAGCACAACGTGCATGCTCACAGCATACTTCCGCCTGCCATATTCGCCTGCCATATCCGGTAAGCGTCTTTGTCAAATATGCCGTATCAAATACGCCGTATTCAGTCGTTCTATATATATATCAGCTTACATATATACATTCCACAGGTGTTCGGCAAGTTAATTAGCTGGGGGTATCGTCAACAATAGATATGACAAGGTCAATCACTAAAGTACGACCTCCTCTCGATCATCCGTGTACATTTTCACAGAAATTAGCCTACCAACCACCTCGCTGGGGGTCTAATAACACCCCAGCCACCAGTCAGATTTTTGGACCGGATTCGGGGCCTTCGCGCACATCGCCGGAAGTGACATCATATATAGTAAAATAGATGTTTAACGAAAATTTTGATTACTTTTCAAGTCTGCATAATACCTCCGTTGACCTAGCGTTAAAAAGAATTATCTGGAGATAATTTTCCCGTTTATCTGGACAGAGCATATGAAAAGTAGTTCGCTCATGTGCAACACTAAAGGAGTCGTTTGGTCGGATTCAAACTGAACCGTGCGTTGGTTGGTTTCCCCTATACGTCAGGTCAACTTCCGCTATTGGAGGCAGGGATGTTATTGGAGCTTGCGAAATGGAGCATGCGCTGTGGGGAGGTTGATTAGCCTACCTCTATATTTCACCTCCTATTTTATTCTTTAGAGGTTAAGTCTTCATGCTACCATCCAAAGATTCTCATAATCCATCAATTATGGGTGGTAAACCGTCCAAACACGCTGAATTTTAGCGTCCAGACAACTCCCGTTACAACATCGGCCAAACTCGGCAATCTCCGTTCAGTTTCCTGATTCAAGTCTCGCCGTTGCGGTCACGTCCAATTTTTTTCCGGAGCGGCAGCAATATCACGGTCTTTATTCAAACAGATCTCTCTTTCTTATTATTTTTTAATAAAATCCATTTTTAATTCCATCCATTTCATAATTTTATTTGTTTATATACCACTGCTCATAAACCCGTAATATTGGCTGGTGGAGATCGTTGTACAGAGGGTAAAGATCGTTTGCACAGGTAGAGACCTGTTTGGATAAATATCGTGAATATATCCAGGGTTGATATCGGCGCTGCACTAAAACGAAAATTGCCGAGTTTGGCCGAAGTAGTATATAAAACACCGATTGGGTATTATTTATGCAAATGAGATGAATTTGTGGAGCAAGTGTGGAGCTCTCGACCAATCAGAAGCGAGTATTTCAAATCCGTCACAGAGCTCTCGTCCAATCAGAAGCGAGTATTTCAAATTGACCAAAAAGCTACCTCCAGCACAGGAGAGTTCCAATTTTTCCAGGTCAAAAATAGTTCCATGTATTCATCCGCGGTGATGTGGTCATGTCTGGCGGTCATTCGGTCTCGGGAAAAAGCTTCCGCGGAGAAAAAGTAGTCCCTAGATAAAATGGTCCGATGGAGTCGAGTGAGGTATCAAAGTGCAGCTTAGGTGAAGGGGCATCTAATGGGTTGGGTGTGGGGTTGACATAGCGGCCTTCTGCGCATGCGCGGTGGCCGAAGGGTATGGAAATAGCCGTTTTGAGATGTAGGGGAGCCCCTAGTGGACCGATGGGGTCGAGTGAGGTATCAAAGTGAAGCTTAGGTGAGGGGGCATCTAATGGGCTGGGTGTGGGTTGAAATAGCGGCATTGTGCGCATGCGCGGTGGCCGAAGGGTATGGAAATAGCCGTTTTGGAGCTAGGGGAGCCCCTAATGGTCGAATGGGGTCGAGTGAGGTATCAAAGTGAAGCCTAGGTGAAGGGGTATTTGCTGGCTGGGTGGGTGCATGTAAAACTTTTCCTGAAAAAAAAAAATACGGAACACGGACTTTATCGAAAAACCTGGGAAAATGCCTATATGGGGTATGAGGGGTATATAGGTCGCCGGGCTTAACGGGGCTTGTCTATCAACAGAGTTATCTTCCCCTAGTTCCAGGGTGGGTGTATGTAAAAATTTTCCTGAAAAAATACGGAATACGGACTTTATCCTAAATTACGGGAAAATGCCTATATGGGGTATGGGAGGTATAGGACCATCCTGGGAAACGTACTTCTATACATTTGCGGTAGGGTTGTGGGGTCTCGTTTTACTCGTCTCGTCATTTAGAACATGATAGGAAGTGTCCCCGTGCGAATCGGTGAAATTTTTGAAAAAGTACGATATAGCCTCATATAGTCCATACTGAGGGTATAGGATCAATGTTTGTCCCCCTGGGAAACGTACTTCTATACATTTGCGGTAGGGTTGTGGGGTCTCGTTTTACTCGTCTCGTCATTTAGAACATGATAGCAAGTGTCCCCGTGCGAATCGGTGAAATTTCTGAAAAAAGTCACCGAGCCCCATATAGTCCCATACTGGGGTATAGGTTCAATGTTTATCCCCCTGGGAAACGTACTTCTATACATTTGCGGTAGGGTTGTGGGGTCTCGTTTTACTCGTCTCGTCATTTAGAACATGATAGGAAGTGTCCCCGTGCGAATCGGTGAAATTTTGAAAAAGTCACCAAGGCCTGCAGGCCCATAGGCCTATACTGCATGGCTATGGGTGTATAGGGCCATACGGTGGGACATGTTGGAGTCTAGGTGAGTCCCAATGGTCCAATGGGGTCGAGTGAGGTCTTATTTGAAGTTTCCGTGAGGGAGCACTTGACTACACTAATGGTTCGTCCGTGTTCAGCCAGTCTGCGCATGCGCAGTCTGGCCGTAGTATAGAAAACAGGCATTTTGGGTGCTATGTAGGGGTGTGTTTGGGTTAGAGGATGAGCTAATCACGGTCTGAATGGGTCGTGTGAGGTGTCAAAGCAGTTTGTGTGGGGTAGAGCCAGAATGGTGTGTTTTTGAATGCATGTCGCGTTAATCTGCGCATGCGCATGGTTGTAGTGGGGTAAAGTGGCCATTTTCGGGCAGTATATGAAGGTATTTGGGGTCGAGATGGGCCATTCACGGTTCGAATGCGTCCTGGAAGGTGTCACCTTGTAGTTCTCGGGGTGTACATTCCGATTTGAGGGATGTTCGCGTCATCTGTGACGTCATCGGTACGAGTAGTAGCGAAAGTGGCCATTTTCGGGCAGTACATGAAGGTATTTGGGTCGAGATGGGCTATTCACGGTTCGAATGCGTCCTGGAAGGTGTCATCTTGCAGTTCTCGGGGTGTACATTCCGATTTGAGGGATGTCCGCGTCATCTGTGACGTCATCGGTGACGTCATCGGTACGAGTAGTAGCGAAAGCGGACATTTTCGGGCAGTACATGAAGGTATTTGGGATCGAGATGGGCTATTCACGGTTCGAATGCGTCCTCGAAGGTGTCATCTTGTAGTTCTCGGGGTGTACATTCCTATTTGAGGGATGTTCGCGTCATCTGTGACGTCATCGGTGACGTCATCGGTGACGTCATCGGTACGAGTAGTAGCGAAAGTGGCCATTTTCGGGCAGTACATGAAGGTATTTGGGGTCGAGATGGTGCGGTAGGAATATCATTCTGCGCATGCGCAGACGCAATGCGGAGCTCTCGTCCAATCAGAAACGAGTATTTCAAATCAGTCACAGAGCTCTCAGCCAATCAGAAGCGAGTATTTTGACCCGGTGCATTATGGGCCATATCCAAGATGGCGGCACGTATGTTCAAGATGGCGGCACATGCGGTGTCGAAAACTGGCCATTTCGTCGGGATGTGGTCACCTAGTGTCGAAAACTGGACCTTGTATGGGTCCTGCTAGACGTTTTGACGCCATGATATAGACCGGAGAGAGAGAGAGAGAGAGAAAACAACAACAACAAGGATGACACATGAGGGAACAACAACAACAACAAGTTTTTTTTCATATAGTTTATTTTCCCCTCCATCATAACATACCCACGCTGGGGAGCCGCGTTGGGTATGTTTACAATTCAAGAAAGACTCTTGTCCAATCAGAGACCGCCATTTGCATCTGTCCTATTCGTTCCTGTCCGTTAGATGTATTCTTGTCCAATCAGAAGTCGCCATTTCAGAGAGTTCCTTCTTCGGTCATGTTCATTCTGGACCGTTTATTCTAATCATCGTCGGCCAGGCCTGGATATTCTTCGGGCAGCATGTCCTGAAACAGTTGTTTGCGCATTCTGATCGCATTTTCCAGGGCCTCGGTGGGTGGTAAACCCATATCCTCTTCCAAGTGACGCTTGGTCTTCATGATGGACCTGGGCGTGGGGTCCCCTTTCATTTCAAGCGGTAGTAAGGTATACTGTTCATAGATCGCCATGGCTGTTTTCCTGATGCGGGGGTGCATTTGGGTGTGCGTCTGTTGTAAATTATCCTCTCCGACGTCCTCGATCGCTTCAGCGTGAGTATTGATAGCTGCTGTCACAATACGATCCCAGAAGGTAGGTTCTGCCTCACTTTCCTGGGATGAAGGCTGATTCTCTGAGGTCAAGCTCTCCATATCAGTAGATAGACTGTCAGCCATCTTGGATTCGGTATCAGTCGATGCACTCTCATCAATCTCTGTATCAGTATCTGCCTCAACGGGCTCCTCGGCGTCTTCAGTCCCATGTATATTTTCTGGTGTCGCATCATATCGTAATGTCTGGTGAACGTGCGTTCACACTCAGAACAAGTATAAGCCATGTTGACGGCTGAACGTCGACTGTGCGTGTTTTGGGAATACGCTCGCTTTTATAGACAGTAACGCCCATCAACGCTTAGCTCAACGCTTCAACGCCCTGGTGAATTAGCTCAGAAGCTCTGATTTCATGGAATTGACACCAATTCATCGAAATGCAGTGACGCCCGTCAACGCTCGTCGTTACGCTTTAACGCTCGTCTCAACGCTTTAACACACTTTCTTAATGCTTTAACGTTGTTTAATGATGCGTTCGAACAAATGTTTCTTTTGTGCTATTGCTCTGACATACGCCGCTTTCCAGTTCATGCTCGAGGTTTTCAACATCGACGCTGTTCTTTCAATTTCCATATGGACTGGGTCCTTATCCAACAATTTCATGTGGGTCAGCAAGTCGACATACTGCTGACGTAAAGCCCGTCGTAGTCTGGGTGCCAATCTGTTATGGGCTAAAATTGCAGCTTCCTCTTTCGAAT
>JAVTVY010040660.1:0-18918 GCA_036873755.1 Hanleya hanleyi | reverse complement strand
TATGCCAAATTTCGGGGGATTTATGCAAAACGCACGCCTACGCACAGAAAGAATTCGAGAAGTCGACCACTGGAGAATCATTTCCAAAATTATAGTTATTTCCACCAAAAGAAAGCTCTAATATCGAACATTAAAGAGTAATACAAAATTTATTGTCCGACTAGAGGTTTGTGGTCAAGTCCACGTAAATCATGTAATAGTTTCGTTCTTGATTATCCTAAGGAGTTCACATTTTCTTCGATTTCCTGTCTAATAAATACTTTAGTGACCGTTTGTACAAGTCGTTTCAGTAATGACTTGTCTGGATGTATATGTAAATTGCCGGATACCGAAAATGGTAAATATTTGATGAACATGTTAGCGTGACTATGTGTAATAAAAGAGAGATTATTTATATTGTATACCGTGAAATATCGTGTTTGAGATAAGCTGCTTCAACCTGAGCAAAGACGAAGCGGACCAAGATACAATCATCTATTATTGATTACTAACACACTTGTAAGTTGATACCAGGTGTGGTATAGTTATGTATATGGGGTTACGTCTCAAGTTCCTAAGCAGTCAATCTCGTTGCATCTAGAATTTTTCATTACGTTTGTATCTTCCGTATTTTATTAAAATTACCGCAGACGCTTTCGAAAAGTCCCAAAATGATTATTCGGATGGAGCGGATTGATTCTGAACCTCTGTAATGGACCACCGCCACGTAATGAACGTCCGATCTCGGATAGCTGGGATAAAGAGTAGAGGTGTGACACGATTTTTTTTCTGAGCCTGTGAAACATCTTGGCTTCCACTGGTGGCTATTAAGCCCGTGGATAGGCGAGGTGGTATATTGTGATCCGTCAATTAAATTTATTTGTCCGTGTGTTATCTCCAGTTTTAATGTATGGATTGATAAAACAACGTGGGTATGTCTTGCGCATGAGATAACGATGAACCCAATTTTATTTTGAGGTCAAAGGGTCATGGTCAAAGTCACCTGGGTCAGACATTTTGCAGAAAAATAGAAACATCCCCAGTTCCAGATCATGTTTTGGTACCGTACCAAACTTTAGGTGTAGCTTTCCCATATGGAAAGTAAGAACCCTACTCAATTGGAGGTCAAGATGTCAAGGTCACGTGGGCAGGAACAACTGAAAAGTATCTAGTTCTACACCATGGATTGGTACCAAACTGTGGGTATACCTCAAAGATGATAATCAAGGCAACTAAAATCCTAAACAAGGTCACTATAAGGTCGAAAGTCTGAAAAGAGGAACTGCTGTATTCAGGACATAGGAATTTCGATTTAGATCAAATTTCACAAATATCTCAAATTCATGTCAGACATGATTACTATGAGAAAGGAAACCCCCTAGTTGTGAGTTACAAGCGTCTAGTCCGTCATTCATAATCCAGCCGTCGTCCATTAGAGAATATCCGCGTCCATAATCCAAAGACCTATTCCTATTCCATATAACAGTATTAGCACCAAATTCAAAAAGACAATGATCATAGTATACATAAACATAGCTCAAGCACTAATCAAGTTGATGATATACATCAAATTCATATTATCGGCTATATTCCTTGAAGTAGACTTATTTTGAGAGAGGGAGATTACGAGTACATGCATTTCTTGGATACAGCATGTATGCATCCATCTACAAAATATTATGTATTGTCCATCCATGTGTGTTTGCTTTACTATCACACTTTAGTAAAGTTAGGCCTCATTTTCCACCACCCGTCATTGAAGCTCTCATTTTTGTAAGTCTGGATGTGACGCAGCAGGTTAGAGGACTAGCCCCACGCTTGGCCCTTGGCCTCAAAACCGTGCTCGTATTCGAGTCCCGTTTATAGACCATCGCATGGTTTCCTTTGTTGGGCTCACTGCAATATAAAGAGAGGGAAATGTTGATGTCGATGTTGAACTCGCCAGTGTATACGTGTGCTGGGTCACATAGAGAACATTTTCATGAATAGACCAAATATTGTGAATATTTGGTTTGATGGAGGAAAAAGAAAGCAAATGGTTTATTGATTAAAGTAAGACAATTCTCACAATCATGTATTCTGTCCCACAATCTGCACACAGCTAAAATTCTACGAATGTCAAGAACAATCAAACAGTGTCTTACATTTTTTAAGAGATGTCATCATTGTGCAAAGGGAATCGGATCAAAGGAAGGGCCGCGCTTGCCTAATACGATAAAGTTTATCGTAAGAAACTACTATACGTTCAGTATTGTGCGCTCATCTTTTTCTGCTGTTCTTTTGCTTTATGAGAATGCTGGCACAACTATTGAGTAAGAAACTATGGATAAGGTATAGGGAAGAGTTCTTGATCGACATAACAGCGCGCCGCTTGTGTATTTTCGCTGAAAATTTAACCAAAACTAATCGAAGACCAAGGAAAGCTTGTAATAGTTCAGACTCATTCTAGTCCCGCGAGAATCCCTATTACGAGAAGAGAATCTAGGGGAAGTTGTAGCCATCTCCCCAAATTTTGGGGGTGAGTAGGCGAGCATGATTTCTGCGTATGATCTTCTGGCCAATAACCATTAAATGTTTCCATCAATTGACCGCGCTAAGCTGCACAGATTAATCTGCCGGTAATAGTACTAAATTGTACGCCATGTATATGTAATCTACTGAGTGATAACTGTGTGTACGGCAATATACCTTGGCCAATGCAATTTGTTTAATTACCTGCGGTGTAGCAAATAGTTTTCTGCGGATATTCCGCCCTTATCCCATGTAAACGTATCTTTTAATGGGACCCTTGGAATCAATCAATTGTGAACGAAATTTCGTTTCCCTGTCTTTGTCTCTGTCTATCCGTTTCCAGACTGACGCTAATGGGTATCGCATTTGATATAGTTCCATGTCAGTGATTTGGTGTTTTCTTAAGGAATTGGTGTAGTATACGACTGAGTTAATATCGAACCCTTTGAACTGCCATAACGTTTTGTAGAACAAATGTATTGTGGGTGAGCGTAGTATTCTCTTTAATATTGAAATAGCATTTTGTCTTCAGGGAGAGCATAATCGTTTTGGACTAATGTACGGATATGCCTCATTTGATTTAGTATCTGGGGATCGATTTACCATTGATACTCAGCAACCTCTGCAGCAATGTATATGAATGAATGGTCATAGATTAGTACAGACCCACCTGAAATCAGACAATACGATATAGCATGATATAGGATATCAACATCATAACAACGTTGGCATTCAGGTCGCAAAAATACATCGAACGCGACAATGAGGGGAATTGATGACAATTTTGCTCGAATTTATCTTAAATTCTCATCTACTTTTTGTCGGGTTTACCCTTGGTAAACCCTACATTAGTATCACTCTTCAGTTTTTCTTTTTTCTTCTGCACATGTGTAGTTTTGATCTCCTGCCCGGAGACTGTTCTCATTTGATGCCCCTTACAACATTCATCAAAAAGTATCGTTCACCTGTCTGACAGTCATAAACATATTTACAATGCACGGTAGCTTGAGCATTTAACTTGATAATGTGAACATTATCGCAGTAAAGTTGATCTTTCCAATTTCTTTTAAAATTTGCCTTTCCATTCTATTTTATCCGGTATCATTTGTTACGGCGGGAAGGGTCATTCTCCACGGTCCATTCTCCACACCCGATGTTGATCAGATCTATGGTTGTTCAGACAGGCAGTTCGTCTTTGAGCAGTGATTGTGGTTAAGTTTATTATTTATCACAGATGAGTTCTTTTCAAAAGCTTACTTCTCTATAATGTAGACAAATTCGTAATTATCTGATAATCAAAGTTTTGCGTCAACAACCTGACTGTGTGAGGAGTGATAGCACACCGACAGGCGACAGTGACCGTCCAGTCTTGAAGAAGAATTTTTTGCAGGAAATAAATGAAGGTGGAGTTGATATATCTGGGGGTGTTAAAAGCGAAACAGTCTTGGAGCTGAAGCCATCTTGAGTTGATCTATTTTGCTGAAAACGGGAGTTGAAACAGGTATTGAAAACAGGAATTTGAAACAGGTGTTGAAACAGTTATTGAACTGAAAGAAAAAATTTGAACCATACACAGTAAACTACTGCATATAACAAAATGGGAGTTTCTTTGGAACAGTATAGACTTTGCATCGGCAAACATAATATTATTTGTCACTCTATACAAAGTAAGTTACCACAGCTTATGCTTCCAATTATCTATGCATTTCTACATTACTATATCTTAAACGCCACAGTGAATACAATTCAAGTAAACCCGACATCAGTACTTTAAGTACTTTGATTATATGCTGAATACGCAGAATGTTACCTCAGCATATCCCTAACTGTCATCTATACTGCTTACCTATACAGAATGACACATCATCCATGAGTTGAAGCTTCTATAGAGAGAGAGACAAGATTATTGATATCTTATACTTCGAGGATTTTTTCACTATGAACTGCAAGAATGCAGAGAAAAACTATACAAAATGTATTTACCTCGCTATTCGCGTATTTGTCAGCATATTGTTTCTTTTCTTTCGTATATCTATGACAAACAACAACAGTTTCCTGCAAGACAGAAGCGGTCAACAATTTTCAATGGCGCCGGCATATCAAATCCGTAACGCTGATCAGTATTCTTAATCCACATGATTTAAGTTGTAAAGTCGTCATCTAGAAAATGATGTAACTCAGGCACGCTTTAACTGTGCCTGTTCATACCAACGCCATGAGGAATTTGAAGTACATGATTATATACGGCCCTAGTCTCAGGTTAAGCGGAATTAGACATAAGTCACACAAGCGTATTTTATTAAGATTCCTCAATAAAATTAAGACAAGAGACATTACAAAGATCTATCATAAACTTGGAAACGCCCTGTCGAATGTCGATTCTGGAAAGTATTGCTAATGTGGATCCGGGACTATTGTAAGGCGATGGACGATACTGGTGACTCGGTTTAACTCGACAAGAAGACGGGGAATAAACCAACGGCGATCTAGAAAGACAACGAAATGATGGGATTAATTTCTGGATATCGACATAGAGGTCATTAACGTATGTATATGCACCAGATGGAAGGCATCTCCATGAACTGACAGAATATTGTGAATATTTGATTCGTTATATACCGAACCGTGGCAATGTTCTCCATGAAAAGTTTCCCAATTACAAGCATCTGGCCCGTAATTCATTATTCAGCCGCCGTCCATTAAAAGATATCCGCGTCCATAATCCAAAGACACATTCCATATTCCAAATTCGAAAATACAATCATAGTAAACATAAACGTAGGCTAGTTTCCTGCGAGAGAGAAGTGGTCAGCAGTTTTCAATGATGCCGGCAAGACATCATAATGTTCCAAAAATATCAAAGCCGGTTGCTGATAAGTATTCTTAATCCATAAAATTTTCGCAATGATGTATTCTGTCCACATCATTTGAGCAAACAGCATAATTACCGACCCTCATGTGAACATGAAAATTAACACGTATTTTATTGTCTCAAATTAAATTCCAAACATAGAATTAATGATAGCAAGGTGATTGCCGAAATGTTTTACTCTTCACGTACTTGCCAAAATGTCGTGGATTCTTTGCAAACAGTGCAAATCATGTTTTCTATACAGTCAAAATAGATCACGACTGTCGGACGACTTGATTTTAACTGTAAGTTAATGGCCAAGCTTGATCTTGGATCGGACACTTCAGCATACCAAAGTTAAAGTTCGTTCATCGACTTGAGATGCAAGCTTGTAACGTGTTTCGAGCCTGAGAGAACGACGTTTCTGAGGCGATCGTATATATTTCCATGCGGGGATGTCAGTTTGGGATGCCAGCTCGTAACGTGAATCGATTTTGAGAGAATGAGGAGTCAAAGTCGCTCATACACATTTCAATGTTGAGATTTCATCGTATATATTTCATTGTTGAGATGACACTTTGTGATGTCAGCTTGTTATGTGGATCAAATCTGAGCTAACGAGAGGACGTCGGTGTATATAGGTAATTCAATGTTGACATATACTTCAATGTTAAGATGTCATCATATAAATATCAATGAGATGTCATTATGTGATATCAGCTTGTAACGTGTATCAATTCTGAGCAAACGATGGGACCTCTGTGGATATACGCCATTTAACGCTTAAATGTTAGCGTTCAGTTTGAACATTATCTGAAGTTGTACTTGTGAAAATTGCGTTAGTGGAAACATGTGACATATTCCTGTCCTCAAATCGTACGCCAAATGCATTTCTAGGGTAGAAAGAATTAGGTCTTTTTATTATGGACACGGAAATTCTTGATGTACGAGAATGGCTTCTGATTCTAAGGTCTGGCACTTGTGTGTAGGCCCTCGAATGACTGTAATATTAAAGACGCCGACATGTAGAACTCGCCATGTATGTATTGCATCAATGCCGAGTCACGTAGAAAACATCTCCATGAATAAACAGAACATTGTTAATACTCGACTCGATGGAGATAACCGGTGATAAAATGCCATGAAGACCAGGAAGCAGAAAACAATGGGTTTATTGATCAAAGGACGATTTTCTTGGGAAGTTTACCAGTCATGTATTCGGGCAGATATCATACAAGCAGTTATAATTCCTCGAACGTCACGAACAGTTAGATAGTTCTTTAATCTTCCTCGCCATTACGTACAGAGGAATCGCTTGAAAGATATTCGGCGATAGACAGCCAATTCTCTTATAGTAATATATTATCATACTTTTATCCATATGAGATCCTTTTAAGTTTTGTCATATTCGTGACAAAAGTATTAAGGGATATATGCTTCATATGAAATGTTATATGCCCGAAATAAGAAAGCACGACTCCTGTGTGTTGGGAATGTCTCTTTTGGGTACTCAGATTCAAGCAGGGTAAAGGATGTTTTGTCACGCGGACAAGAAACCATTGCCTTCACGAGCTTGCGCATCGCAATTGTGGCCTGGATCAACAATATTGTGGCATCGGAAGCAGTGGACGGACGATAGCACCCATACCATCAGAAATATTGCTAAAATTACTAAGTCGTGAGGTGTTAAACACAGCTGGGTATATCCCACAGGATAGAGACAGAGATTGGGGTTGCTAGAAAATTGCTCACATACGACAGGCACGAAAAATGCTAGAATCGCTCATCTATGTGCATGTAGGCGTTAGCGGCTTCGTGTGGTCCTTGTACCTCTTCATACGTATTTTAAAGGGGTTAACATCTCTGGGATATGAGGAATATCCAAGTCGCAAAGCTGTACTCGTATTATTAAATGTCGAATTTAAACGAAAACCTATAATATCTTTCTGTGAAGTTCGTTGATCTTCCAGTTGCAAGCTGCAGTTCCAATACTGTCTGCGTGTTTACTCCAGCGACCTTGCGATTTATCTAAGTAAAGGTGGGCCCTATTCATCTGGCCAAGTAACAAATGAATGCATCTCTGTTGGGAATCTAATACATTTACTTACATGCGAAAATTCGA
Source organism: Hanleya hanleyi (assembly GCA_036873755.1). Taxonomy (NCBI): domain Eukaryota; kingdom Metazoa; phylum Mollusca; class Polyplacophora; order Lepidopleurida; family Hanleyidae; genus Hanleya; species Hanleya hanleyi. The sequence continues at coordinate 11,455 of JAVTVY010040660.1, read as the reverse complement.
TGTGAAATTATAATAAAACGGCACATGCATGTGAGAGTACATACCTTATACAAAATCAAGCGGTTCATGTTGCATATTTCTGGAAAAATAATCTATTGTGTTATCCTCAATTTCTTCCTCATTTAATGATAGTATTTCTTTGATGTTCAAACATAACTGATATCAATATAAGATTCTCAGCTCGAATGACTTTTAGAACCGATTCTCATCTGCAGTGCTATTCCCCAAAACCTCCCACAGTGATACTAGAATCACAGCACGATTTCATTACCACTGACCTTGACAGGGCCAGAGATCGAGCGCGGCTGTTTGTTTATCCGATCATCCCCGTAAAGCTCCCATGTCCGTGCAATTATAGTTCCAACGTCCTACGATCGTCGTCTTTGTTGGTGTATCGCGAATTAAACGTACAGCTTTTACACTCATAAAGACGTATTTCGAAGTAAAAGCGAGAAAAAAATAATTCACTTGAATTATTAGATTCATGACTTCATCTCAAGTAACGAGGTTGACCCTGGCGGGAATCGGCACACCTTCAACATTAGAGAGCGATTGTTTGCTGAGGTAGAATATGCCAGATTGCACCTCTATTTATTCCACTTTTTCAGTGAGCAGATTGCCTGTTTCCATCTATTCCGTCATGCTGACATCGCTCGTTTTCACAAAACTCCTACATTTATAGCATGATTTAATATTGATTTGTTTTTAAATATTGTTTATAAGGCATCATTCTCTACATCTTTCAATGTGCTCTAAGAACTTATATACCCCACCTGACACACACCTAAAACTATTGATTGCTCTTACGTGTACTTCGCGTTTAAGTGGTTTAGGTATACCTCGATATACATATGAAAATAATGATACTGAAATCTGCATCAAACAATGCAAATCGTGCATTCTGTAATACAGCTGGCCAATATGGATCACGAGTATATTTAACAACTTGATTTCAAGTGTATTTCCAAATGTATATCCAGAAATACACTTCGCCTGCAAAGATGATAAACAGAGCTAGTCCTGGGCTGGTGTCCATTGTACCGGCATCAAACTCAGATATGATGTCGTTAATTTCAAAATCAATTAACATAATCGAACATTTCGTGTTTATGGAATATGGTATAAGAGACACGATAGATGACAGTATATCAATCGATGTGTCCAGGAAATGATAAGTCTATTTGACATAGGATGGTAAAGCCTCATTATCCGAGACGTGATGTCGCCATTATAATTCTTTTATGTATTCAACGATCTACCATATACAAATATTACCAGTGACATAAAATCTTATCACGGGCTTTAGATTTCAAATGCATGTATTGCAAGGACGCAACATAGATGATGGCATGTTGGGGGCTATAGTAGTCAGATCCGATAACCTGCATCTGTCGTCTACAAATGAATTTCTGCATCAGTAAGTGCCACCATTAAGCCTTTCTGACCTGGGCTTTTTGGGGAATGTCCATGCCTGGAAGGGGGGGTCCCCCCCCCTCCCCACGTAAATATTTTTCTTACCCCTTAAGCTAGGGAGCGGAAACTTGCCACCCTATACCCTTGGGTCAAGCTTTACCAGAACATATAAAAAAATCAAAGATGACGTCACACTGACGTCATCTTCAAAACAGACATTGCCTGGTTTATTCAGGTGTTTTCTTTGCAAAAGCTGGATTAGTAAATTAATAAATTAGTAAAGAATAGTCTGATATGAAATACATAGATTTTGCCTAATTTTCCTCGACGAAAATCAGGAATTTTGAAGAAATATGACAAAAACATCACTTTTCTGGTACGCCACATAGCCGTCGTCTTGAATTCACCCATGACTCAGGAGGTTATGCAAATAGGCTCAAAATGACCCCAGTATGATAAACTAAAAAGTCGCGGAGTGTCAGCTTTCATTTTTTGTCGTTCCGGAGCTCTCTCCGGAACGACAAAAAATGAAAATCTGGTAGGGAGAGGCCATAATGGCCCTCCAGGCCGGGTAGGGTTAATACTAGTGGAGAATGAAGCTCTTGGTCGGCGTTGGGACTGACAGGTATTTGTTCTGAATACGATCTTGCACCTAATAAATACTCGCTCGTTTGGGCCGTTTTAACTATCTGGCGGCCACATAGTTCATCATTTTCCAACAGATGACTTGATAGGGTAATTACATCATTGCTCTGTAATATTTGTATTTAATAGCGCCCTTAGCCGGTGCTATGGGCCGTGTGGACATGCAAATCCATATGTCCACATGAACTTCTACAATAAAAGCGTGACTGGGATACAAATCATCAGAACTTTTGGTTCTTGTGATGTATTTTGAAATATGCAGTCAGTATATTTAACTGTAGGGTCATTTGAGTTCTTGTCAGTTCGCCGGCATGGTTTTCCACAAACCTTTTAATGGTGTGTTTAATTGAAAGGTCTCTCCGAAGGGTAAAAAAACAAGTTCCAAACAGGCATCAAATGAAAACCGAAGATAAGAGTTATTCCGTGGAATTATACCAGGAAGAACGGTGTAATCCGATCAAAAGCTTAACAACAAGCTTAGCAAGCTGGTATCTAAGTAATGACGCATACGCCATATTCTGGTCCTTCTGTGGTGTTACTATCGAGGACGGCGTAGTTAACAGTGTCAAAATTGTAACCATCTACATGTACCTTGTCAGAGAGTCCGCGCAAGAAAACGCCCCTGTCAACTTTATAGAGCTATGTCTAAATACGAAGTAATATGGCGTGTTATGTGTGTATAAGTATAGATATCATGTGTTAATATCATGAGTTGTTTTGTTGTTGTTGAAGGGCCCTCGGTGGACGAGTGGTCTAAGGCGATTCGCTGGTGACCGCTAGCCTCACACCACTGAACCGGCACGGGTTCGAGCCCAGCTGGTCCATGTGTGAAAGTTTGTCAGTTACTTGCCGAAGGGCGGTGGTTCTCTCCGGTTACACCGGCTTCCTTCACCAACCAAACTGATTGTCACCATATGAGTGAAACAAACTTGAGTGTGACATTAAGCCAAATTCTCTCCCTCCCTCTTTTGTTGTTGTTGTTGATGATGTAAACGCAATGATCAGCTAACGTTTTAACTGGGTCAGTTTTCGTCCGATTGTGTGTCCAACTGCACTATTCTAGTGATTAGTCATATATAGTTATATCTGCATGTATCTATAAATTGTCGGATACAAAAGACGAAAAGAAGTAAATATTTGATGAAATATGTTGGTGTGTAAGATAGACAGGATTATGGATATTCTATGCATTAGAATACTGCCATTACCGGTACGAGTTTCTGCGACGAACTGCAAAGTGGCCAAGAAATGTGACTATTTACTGGTGATCAGTTAGTGACTTTTTTTAGCGCAAATTATATTTAGCTGGCAACTCGAGTATGCGTATCGCATTGTTCTGCACGAGGATATATCTCACAAGTTTTCGTAGTCACTCTCGTGGCATCTAAACGTTATACCTACATGTACACATGAAATACCAATCATTGCTTTTAAAGACCGAATATTGCTTGCGGTATTGTTTGTAGTTTGATATTTAGTCACATTCCAATAATCGCTTTTTTATTAATCGACAAGCATTGTTTAACATGATTCCTATGTGAAATGAAGATAGCAAGCAGAAATATGAAATTTACAAATTCGGAAACGCCATTGAGAACGGCTGTCGCGTGGGAATGTCGGCAAGAGGAGGTATTACGAGTATGGATCGGCATATATTTCAGGCGATGACTGCCCACTGAATGTCGGATATGAGGAGAATATCGGAAACTTAGCGAAAAGGATTTATGGAGTTCCATTAAACTATCTTCAGGTCGCCAAAGAAACTGTTATTTCTGGACTTCGATATAGAAATCACCATTTATGTATGTACATTAATGCCGAGTCACGTCGAGTTGTCTCTATGAATAGACGGGTACATTGTTAATATTTGGTTTGTTGGCGACTGAACAGGGACGCGTGAAAAAAATACACGAAGACCGGGAAGCGAAAGCAAAATGGGTTTATTTGATGAATTTCTATCAGATGTTCCCAGTCCTATAGTTTGTATGACATTCTGAGGACAGATGGAATTCTCCGAAAGTCGCAAACAAATAAACAAACAGTGTCGTAACGTTTGAGAACGTGCTTACGTAAGAGAAAATTGAAAATGTCGGTATTTGATTGGAGCGATATGAAAGAGCTGGGAAATATTGATGTCTGGCGATTAAAAAGCAACCATATGACTCTGCAGGAAAGCATCGCTCGGCACCTCTTACGTAAGAGAAGATTGAAAATATCGGTATTTGATTGAAGCGATATGCAAGAGCCGGGAAATATTGATGCCTGGCGATTAAAAAGCAACCACATGACTCTGCAGGAAAGCGCTCGGCATCTAACATTCACACCCGAGAATACGGTGGATTCTCAGACGCAGCCTTATTATCTCAGCCGCGCTTTATTGCAGCTGTTCATGTGGAGATATAGTGTCCACACGGCCCCTAGCACCGGCTTAAGCGGAATTAGGTACGCTAGCTCGAGAGCTATGATGACAGATCAGTACGAACATCTCATCTGATGTTAATGGGTGAGCATCGTGGGCGTCTGATGGAGTAAACGCCTCAATATAAGGTAAACCTGGTGAATACCCAGAAAAGCTAACCTGTAATGCCCGTATGGCAAGCCGTTTTACTTTTTATTCGGCATTTGCTGATATCATTAAATATTTGCTGATATCTTCAAATGATTTGATGATATCATCAAATGATTTGCTGATATCACCAAATCAGTCGATTTGCTGATATCACCAAATGATTTGATGATATCACCAAATGGTTTGATGATATCAGCAAATCATTTGATGATATCAGCAAATCATTTGATGATATCAGCAAATCGAGTGATTTGCTGATATCAGCAAATCATTTGTTGATATCATTAAATATGGCGGAACGTGAAAATAGGCCTAAATGTTAATACCTGCTCCCTTCTCATCCTGTTGTTTGATAATTTATACCTTGTGGTAAAGCTGTCTACCGACAAATCACATGCAATATCTATTACGGTACTTAAAGAACCAGACAATCACAATAAAACCTATCAAACCTCTGGCATATACCTTACGCCAATCTTTACTAATAAATGACAAATAGAATCATGAATATAAGGGCATTCAAATAAATATACAGCAGGGAAGATAAACTTTTCCATTGCGGGTTATTGACTTGTAGACACAAATTCATTAGATCTGCATTTGAGTATAATCGGGGTGAGACGAAAGGGGATAATGATTTCGGGAAAGCCGGTCAGCATGGAGCATGGTATACTAAGGCAGAGCCGATTGTCGTGCTTCTTCACTGGTTAGCTTCTAGGGCAGGAGATAAGGCATAGCCGCACATACAACAATAAATTAATCTTTTTGACCCTTTACTGGACCGTAACAGCAGACTAGGCTGTTACGATAAAGACAGAACTAACCAAGCTTCACTGAAGTCATATGGCTTCTTTTTATCTTTATATGATGTGGGTACTGTAATCAAACAGTACTAAAGCCGATACAGATTGAAACAGTTGTGTGACATTATTTATCTATTCAAGTCCCCTGTAAATTCAGTATGATTTCAAGCGCTATTTATTGAACATTCCGATCACTTTTCAATTCCGTGTTATATCTATGTTGACCTTGACGGGGGGGGGGTGGTACACAGAAACTCGTGTGCGTGGTAGGTCCACCACAGTGGTCAATGGTGAGGACCTACAGGTCAACCGCCGCTAATGGGGGCAGAAATAGTGAAGTGAGCCTGTGAAACGGAACATGCGCTGTGACGAAGTTTATTGTCATTCTGAACAGGGAGCCTTCCATGTTATGGTTCGTACTTTGACCTTCCACCATATTTAATGATATCATCAAATATAAAGTATTTGCTGATATCATCAAATCATTTGCTGATATCAGCAAATCATTTGCTGATATCAACAAATAAAGCGTTTTTGATGATATCATCAAATGATTTGCTGATATCAACAAATCATTTGATGATATCAGCAAATCAGTTGCAGATATCATCAAATGATTTGGTGATATCAGCAAATATTTGATGATATCAACAAATATTTGCTGATATCAGCAAATATTTGTTGATATCAGCAAATATTTGATGATATCAGTAAATCATTTCATGATATCAGCAAATATTTGATGATATCACCAAATACTGAATAAAAAGTAAAACGGCTTGCCATCTGCCCGACGCAGACGATGAAATGTATATTATCTTTATTTAGCCGCAAATATTAACCCACTACTATCTGATAGTAGTGGGTTACATTTCGCTGCCATCCATCGACAGTCGCTTCAAGTCCTGTGGCATATTGATATTTATGGAGTCCTTTCAGTTATAGTTTTCCTGACAAAATTGACAAGAAGGGTAAATCTTTTTATCTTTATATGATGTGGGTACTGTAATCAAACAGTACTAAAGCCGATACAGATTGAAACAGTTGTGTGACATTATTTATCTATTCAAGTCCCCTGTAAATTCAGTATGATTTCAAGCGCTATTTATTGAACATTCCGATCACTTTTCAATTCCGTGTTATATCTATGTTGACCTTGACGGGGGGGGGGTGGTACACAGAAACTCGTGTGCGTGGTAGGTCCACCACAGTGGTCAATGGTCAGGACCTACAGGTCAACCGCCGCTAATGGGGGCAGAAATAGTGAAGTGAGCCTGTGAAACGGAACATGCGCTGTGACGAAGTTTATTGTCATTCTGAACAGGGAGCCTTCCATGTTATGGTTCATACTTTGACCTTCCACCATATTTAATGATATCATCAAATATAAAGTATTTGCTGATATCATCAAATCATTTGCTGATATCAGCAAATCATTTGCTGATATCATCAAACCATTTGATGATATCAGCAAATCATTTGCTGATATCAACAAATAAAGCGTTTTTGATGATATCATCAAATGATTTGCTGATATCAGCAAATATTTGATGATATCAACAAATATTTGCTGATATCAGCAAATATTTGTTGATATCAGCAAATATTTGATGATATCACCAAATACTGAATAAAAAGTAAAACGGCTTGCCATATGCCCGACGCAGACGATGAAATGTATATTATCTTTATTTAGCCGCAAATATTAACCCACTACTATCTGATAGTAGTGGGTTACATTTCGCTGCCATCCATCGACAGTCGCTTCAAGTGCTGTGGCATATTGATATTTATGGAGTCTTTTCAGTTATAGTTTTCCTGACAAAATTGACAAGAAGGGTAAATTATGACTGGGTACAAGCTTTAAATAAATTGTCAGTACGGAAAAGGACGTCTCTCTTCTGTGTTTCGTGGAAATTCAGACAAAAGTAGATAAAGGATGTTTCCCAGGCTGACACAAAGTAGATGCACAGCTGAATTGTGAAATGGAGCGGGGATATCTAAACAACAGAGCAGTGAGCCGAAGAAGTAGATAGCTCTCAAGCGGTCTGAACATTGCTAATAATAGTTATGTCGTGGGTGTTACAAAGGAAAAACTTGGCATGACTAGTGTGGAGGTTAGGTAATGGTGACAAATTGAAAACACAGCATGTACTTGTGAGACGTAAATAACAGGAGTGTTACTTACATTTTGAAAGCATAAAATAAATTCAATCTTTAACGACGAGCAATGCTTCATAGAAGGCAATTGTTTGAATTCAGGGGAGGAAAACATAGGGTAAACTATATAAAGTCTCCATCACGGCGTCAAAATATATTGCTGAATATTAGGGACATAGACAAGGCGTGGGATATTGAAAATGAAACACACATATATCTGGTCCAGAACACTTCGCATGAAACGAACAGACAATTCGTTCTATGATAATATACAGGAAGGCGATGGACATCTTCGTGTAATCACCAAGCTGACTAATACATCACCCAGAACTTTTAACTGTTCTTTCTTTGTATTTATTTTGCTTAGTACACACTTGAATATTGTTAATGAGAGCTACATCAAACAATGCAGATGTATTCTATACTATAGTCAAACTGGACCACAATTGTTGGACGACTTGAATTCAACTGTGGGCTCGGAACTGTGGGCCAAGACTGACCCATCCGTATCAAACACTATATCACTAGCAACGGTGGTCAACAGAATATCTAATTAAGCAAACATGTGAGAATTGAGATCTTGTCATAGCATAGTAAACGAGCAATCATATCTGAAGATCTTCTGGATTCAATGTTCCGAGCTATAGATCGTTTGAATCAATAACAAATTAGTGAGCATTGATGTGTGAACATCTCATTCTATTGTTGCAGCTTAAGAATACATTTAAGCGTCAAGCTAATTCCGTAACTTCAAAGTTATTCACCAAAGACTACGCAGAGAAGGAAGTGTGGAGAAATTGAATTTCCAGATTTGTATCCAAAAATGTCACACTTTCAGCTGCAAAGATAACAAACACAACCGGGACTGAGTTGGGGTCGATTTTTATCGACACAACATCTTGATTTATGATGTCGTTAATCTAGGAATCAAAAGATAATAGCTCATATGGTGTTTATCGAACATAGGTATAATACACACCATACTGTCAGTATATATTATTCGATGTTCCCAGGAGATGGTTTAGTTGACATTGGATGGCAAAGTTCATAAATGCTGTAGTGAGGTGGCTTAGCGAATTGATCGTGACACGCTGGACCAAAGCACCAAACTTGGCACATCCATCACTTGAGGCATACAAAACAATATCAGAAGGGGTGCCCATCACTTTGGATCATGTGACGCCCTCTGGCCCCCAAAAGGGCATTTAACCCTATCTGGCCTGGGCTTTTTGGGACCTGTCGTGGCCTGGAGGCCATTCTCTTACTCCTTGAGTTACATGTAGGAGGCTGAAACGTATCACAATATACCCCTGGCTCAAGCTCTACCAGAAAATGTAAAAAAAAAAATCCAAGATGGCCGTCCTGATGACGTCATTTTTCCAAAATCGCATTTTTTGGTTGATTTTCCGGTCAGATTTTTCGAATTTTTTATTTATGCAATTTCTCCGCAAAAACTGCATGATAAATTAGTAAATATTAATGTGATTTGAAATAAAATAGTTTTCGCCCATTTTTCATCGCGGAAAAGCAGAAATTTTGAAAGAATATGACTAAAACATCAATTTTCTGGTACCCCACGTGGCCGCCATCTTCAATTTACCCATGATCCCCTGCTCGGGGGTTATGCAAATTGGCTCAAAATGACCACAATATGATAAACTATAAATTCACGGGGTTTCAGCTCTCTGTTTTCTGTCGTTCGGGAGATAGCGCAGAAAGTTTGATGGGGGGAGGGGGTGTATAATGCCCCCCCCCCCACCTCCAGGCCAGGTAGGGTTAAGGGGAAATATTACCAATTAAAAAATAGATAGCTTACCAATATCTTCATTATTTTTATTATCCTTGAGGCTAGGAAGCTAAAACTTGCCACACTATATCTAGGGTTCCGGTGCTGTAGTTTTAGACACCTCCGCCTCCTCTCCCCCCCCCCCCACCCCCACCAATCTGCCTCTGAACCGGAAATCGTCCTAATCACTCTCAAACATGTCAGTGGTGATGGATAGAAGTACACGTGTTATTTTATTGTTGATTTTATGTTCCTGTCCCTCAATGGGCGTTAAATGCACTTTCCGATCCGTCTTCTGTGTCTGTTCGCTCTCACATCCCTTCAGCTATCTTGAAAATGTTTGACATCCTATTTACTAAAAAAAAGATTGCGGGACCCTATTTTCGCCCTTGGTAATCCCACAGCCATTCTGACAAAGGCCCATGAACATTCGACCAAAACTGTGGCCATTCAATATAGACCAGTGGCATAACATGTGAATTGTATGTTGCATGTTCCCGGTCCCCATTGCTTGTTTAATGCCCTTTTGATTTCTTCTTGGTTTTAGAGTCCCTTCTCTGACCATATAGCTCTTTTAGCTATCCCGACGTAATTTCCCTGCCTTCCAGAAAAAATCAGCTATTCATCTCTCAAACTTGAAAGTAGAAAGATTGAAATTGGAGCGATAAGCAAGAGGTGGGAGAAATTGACGACGTCTGGCGACTAAAAAGCAACCATATGACTCATATCAACAGGAAAGCTTCCCTCAGCACCAAACATGCAGTCCCGAGAATACGGTGGATTCTCGGATGTAGCCTTAGTATCTCAGCCGTGCATTTATTGTAGCGGTTCATGTGGAGATTATGAAATATCCACACGGCGCCTAGCACCGGCTTAAGCGGAATTTGATACGCTAGCTCGGGTGCTGTGATGACAGATCAGCTCAAACAAATAACGCATCGAATGTTAATGGGTGAGAGTTGAGGACGTCTGATGTAAACGTCTGATGTAGATGCAAGAATAACCCAGAAAAACTAACCTGGCCAGCCTTGAGTATGTCCAGCTCCCCCCCCCCCCATTTTACAAGACGGAAAGCTGAATCACAGTTCAAGTTTTACACAGGCGATTATGTAAACTTAATTGGTTTAGGTGGTTTCAGCTACCCCACTTCCTTGTAAGAGAATTTTTTCCTGGTGATCCAAAATGAATAAACGTTATGGGCTGTAACTTAGTTATAGCTTATGATATTGAAGTTATTTTGAGCCTGCAGCATAATACTCGGAGCAGAGCATCATGAGTAAATTGAAAATGGATGATATTAGGGTGTAACTGGAAAGTTCTGTTTTCCTCGTATACCTTCAAAATTAACCCTACCTGGCCTGGGCCCCCCCCCACCAAATATTCTGCGCTATCTCCGGAACGACAAAAAATGGGGAACTGAAACTCCAGGACTTTATCGTTTATCATATTAGGGTCATTTTGAGCCTATATTCATGACCCCCCGAGCAGAGGATCATAGGTAAATTCAAGATGGCGACCACGTGGGGTACCAGAAAATTGACGTTTTTGTCATATTTCTTCAAAAGTTCTGCTCTTTCGCGAGGAAAAGTGGACAAAAACTATTTTATTTCACATCACAATAATATTTACTAATTTATCACGCAGTTTTTGCGGAGAAATTGCATAAATAAAAAAAATCGAAAAATATGACCGAAAAATCATCAGGAAAATGGCTTATTTTTGGAAAATGGTGTCATCATGGCGGCCATCTTGGATTTTGTGACATTTTCTGGTAGAGCTTGAACCAGTGATACAGTGTGGCAAGTTTCAGCTTCCCAGCCTTAAGGATAATAACAATAACGAAGCTGTTGGGAGGCTAACTATTCTTTGAATAGCAATATTGCCCCTCAGATGCCCTTTTGGGGGCCAGAGGGCATCACAGAGCCCAGAGCAACGGGCACCCCTTCTGATATTGTTCTATATGTCTCAAGTGATGGGTGTGCCAAGTTTGGTGCTTTGGCCCAGCGTCTCACGATCTTTCCAAAATATGGCCCTAAGCTACCTCACTACTGGGAGTCAGTGCGAGATAAGGCGTCTAGA
>JAVTVY010040659.1:0-18608 GCA_036873755.1 Hanleya hanleyi | reverse complement strand
AAGCTCATTAAGATGCGACAAAGGGTCGTAGTAAATAGGATTGAGTTGTGATTACGTAACACAAATGCAACAATCACGCTTCATATTCATGTCAGCATGAAAGGCATATAAAACCTCTGTAAGATCTCTCTTGAACACAGGATATCAAAATCAACGTAATAATACTTGATATAACAAGAGATTACATTTTGGTAGGACCAAGGAACTGAATGTATGAAGGTGAACCTACCAAAACTGCAAGTCCGAACAGAAGTTACAACAACAACATGAAAATTGACGGGCTGCAAATAAAGTATCAGATCTCCCCGGCGGGAAAAAACGAAACCCCCGCCGATGAGGATACTATTTACAATCCTACTTGAGATTTACACAAACTCAATGCATAAAATTCATGAATCAACGAAACAAAACCTGTTCGTTTATTGTAGAGATCACAATAGGCCTTAAAAGCTCAGCACTAAAAGGCAGACTTACAGAAATGCCGGGGACTAAATACAAATCTGTCACAAATTGAGCAATAACAAACGAGGTCGCGAGAGCCCGTAAAAACCCACAACAAACACAGCGGGTCGATATTGAATACACATTGTCTCCATCACGCAGGACTGTGTTATCAGATAAGCCTGAGATTCATATTGACTTTTAGAAAATATCGTCGGGCAATCATTTCAAGATATAGAAAATTTTGAAAAAAAAAACTCCGACAAGAGCCAATTAATTTAGCGACGTACGTCCGAAGACATTAAACACATGGCAGATGGAAAAACAAACCGTGTGAAGTCTAAAAATTTGCCCAGACAAAATTTTGAAAGAAGACAGAAATGTGAAAGAAAACTATCCCCAAAATATTACCTATTTAATCGCCATCGAACCATTGACAAAAATGACATAGGTGAGATAACATACAGCGAGGAAGCATTCTTTTGTCTGACATTTAATACGAGAAAGACCATTATTCGAAGCAGACGGCATATCCGGCACCAACGCTAAAAGCGCATCCAATTTATCCGAAAAACCATCATTGACGTATGTTCCTAACTTTTCACTGAAGAAAAGGAATCATCAGATGAACTCGACGAAACCGGAATGGGCGAACGAGTGATATAACTTCAGCGAGAGGTTGACAAATCGTGGACAACCGCATGATCAAGAAAAAACGGAGTCTGCGACTGACGAACGTGGTGACCTATATAAGAAGGTGAGGCCGAAAGACGTGGCAAACGGCGTGGAGGTGTAGGAGAACGTCGAGTCGAAGTACGAGAACGGCATACCGGAGAATGGGAAGGCCGAAAAATAGTACTAGAATCCCCGGTGGCCGAGAGCTACGAACCGGAGAACGAGAATCATCGTACAGGCGAATGAGAACGACGAACATGTGAATACAAAGTGCGGCGCCTTAAAAATCTCACACCCAGGATTCGAACTCAGATCCTCTAAAATTGAAGTCCCGTAACATGTCATTTACGCTATTATAGAATCGCTGATTCATCGCAATAGTCGGAGACCGCAAGTCAGCAATTTGACACTCAAAGGTAGGTCCGAACGACCCACCATAAAACGAGAAACGGATTTAGACAAACTGCGTTAGAATTAACCCGCAATGGAGAAACTGACACACGACGACGTTTATTTCGTTAGAGGTAACGGAGTGTGATAAACCAATAGACAATGGAGAAGTCGAGATAACATGCGACCCCACTGCATTCTTTTGTCCGACGAGAACAATGGGCGGCTCAGGCACGGTAGGTTAGGGACGAGAAGTCTTTGTTGAACTAGACAAAGGAACCGGTTTGGCTGCGACCCCAGACATTGCCATACCTGTACACGCAAAGCTGTCTAAGATTTGTGATTTATCTAGTCGTAGAACTGTCCCGCTTGGAGGAATATTTCAGAAGCGGGCGAGGTCGGACTACTAAGTCTATGGGAAACATTTAATCCAATACCAACGATATCTTCGTTAGTTTTCATGACATTTACAAGAGCAATTTCCAACAGGCGTCTGTCGACTTCCGAAAGAGACGGGTCGTCAGACGCTTGCAAAAGATAAGCCCGTCGAGCTTGGGCATAATTGCCAAGTCAACGGGTCCCATAATACACATTCGTCGCAAAGACGTTTGCCGATAACACAACTCTTTGCAAGCAAAACAAACCGTGTGGGCGTCCAAACTGGACCAAATCTGCCCACACGAACTACATGCATTAGAAATCGGAATCTCAGACATACTAATGAAAGAATTCCCGACAAGAAAGAAACACAAGTCAATAACTGATAAGGATACACGGGCGTTACAACAACAACAACCCAGGTTGTATAAACACTTCCTTGATGTGTACTGGTCGAGGTACAACAGAGAATAGAGGACTAGAATGATTTGAGCAGAGCCTTTATAGTAATGCCGCTGGGATAGATGGGAGAGCTCTCCTAGGGGCGGACAACTCTCCGCTAGGGGAGCTAACTTTTAGTTTTAACTTCCGTTTTCTACATTGTATCATCTTCCTGACGGAGATTAATGGCATGAATTGAAGCAGGTTTACGATTTGGGAATCAAATATCAAGAATTCATAAATAATTAATAGATTTTGGTGAGTGGATTCAATAGGGGCAAGTGAAGTGTTGCATACCCAAAATTAGGTCATGGTCAAAGGTCACGGTGACCCCAAAATCAGGAAATTATTAAAAATAACATTTTTTTTGTCAGTAGATACATTAAGGGGACACGACAGGTCACATACCAAAATGTAAGTCAAGGTCAAAGGTCAAGGTCACTGTGACCCAAAAATCGTGAAATTGTTAAAAATCATGATTTTTTGGTACATTGAGAAATTACGGGGAGATGGTTTGTCACGTACCAAAATTTAGGTCCAGGTCAATAGTCAAGGTCACCGTGACTCCAGGATCAAGAATTGTGTCAGTAGATACATTACGGGGACATGATGTGTCACATACCAAAATGTAGGTCAAGGCCGAACATCAAGGTCACAGTGACCCCCGAAATCATGAAATTCATAAAAATCATGATTTTTTGGTGATACATTGACGGAAGACGATGTGTCGTGTACCAAAGATTAGGTCATGGTCAAAGGTCAAGGTCACTGTGACCCCAAAATCAGGAAATCATTAAGTCACATTTTCATATGCCTGTCGAAGACAAGGTCATGTAATGTGATGTTGCGTTCTGTCCATTCATCCATTAACATTTGTTGTCCATGCGATCTCTAGTTTCAAGGTATGGAATGGTATCAAATACCTTACTCGCATGGCGAAGAGGAGCCATAAATCAATTTGTCAAATGTCAAGGTCACAGTCCCCCAAAACTGAATCAAGTTTAGCTGACTATATGTTCTCCCCTACATGTATATGGCATTTGTCCTGTGGAGTTGTCTCCCGTGTTTGAAACCGCTACATTTAGTTAAACTGTTGTGAAATAAAAACCATACATTTACTAATTTAACGTGGAGAGGGGTCATTTATGAACTTCATATATCAACTCAAGAACAAAGGTTTACTTCATTACTTTCTTCTTCCTTCATGAAAATTTCTCTCATCTGAAAGAAATTCATTTGCAGGAAAACTACTACTTTCTTGTGTTTGACTATTGTCGATTTCATTGTGGGATATGTGAGCTCTCGGTTATTGCTCCAAGGTCACCTAGTTTCCAAGAGTTAAGCTCATTTTAGTTTATCATTCAATTTCAGATGTGATATGTTACATTCTCAGATCCACAAAATTGTACACCTTTCTCTGGATTGCTAGCTACCAATTGGAATCAAGGCGAGTAAACAACCTTGAAATTTGGACCAATGTAATTCCAGATAAACGGGCGTATATTGAAGCCCCTTGGGCTCTTGTTCTCTTTGTTTGAATATCAGATTTGAAAAGTGAACTTCCTGTTTGAATTGTTAGGGGAATTACCGTAGTGATCATGCTAGTTTACCGACCAATATACAGCTAAGTTTCGTAGCCATGTGGCCCTCTCAAATTTTATTAATTACATATTCCAGAAAAAAATTCAATACCCGGTACTATGTTGTATTTATGGGGGTATATCAGCCTTTGCCCTATTATATTAGTAATAAATATATTTATCACTAAACTGCGGTTTTAATATAGTGCCTAAAATTGAAAAGTGCAATTTCGCAGAGGCATGTTGACCGACCTGCCTGGCAACAAGTGGTTGATTTTGCATACTGTACCTACCATAGGTCACCAGTTATCATTCACACGAGTCCATCACCAGATATTACCCAGACTTGTTTACTGCATAATACCAGTGCAGAGCTTCAGCCAATCAGAAGCACCTATTCGCTTTATTCCTCGCAAGCTTGCAGAGTGTAATTTCACAGTCACATCTCTGTGAAATTGACAATTTAAGTCATACACAGTGTGAGAAATAAGCATTGACCTCACTGAGCAGGAAAAAAACTGTGATCTCTGCTTGGGGAGGTTAGCAGTCGTAACAAAATTCAGAGTGTTGGCTATTGACAAGCAGATCGGCCATCGACATCTAGATTCAAAGGACTCCGAGAAAAGGTTACAGCACACTGTACTCCTATACTGGGGCAAACAAGCCACCCAGGCAAATAAATCAAGATTTGTTTTGATTGGGTTTGAGCAGATGCTAATATGGGGCTTTGATGTCGAGTGTTCAAAACTTTCTTTTTAAATGTTGGGACTTTGACCCATTTTATGCATCACCAGTCAAAAAATTTGACTGCTGTCATTTTTCAAACTATTTTTCTTTTGATAATTGAATTCTCTTTGGGGTTTTTTTTCTAACAGCATGCCTCTAACCCAGTGGTAGTACAATTCAACTTTTTTAACAGACTAATCACCACTTTACTAAAAAAATCCCTGATGTCCATGTTAGGGAATGTTGAATGATAAAACTCCATAAGAAGTAATGTAGAATAACTCTTCTGTCCTTGGAAGGCAGGCGAACACCTGACAAGTTAAATACAGATTTAAGACCACTATGCTTTTACAATACATCTCACTGTGCTTGGCTTTTATGCAAGTGTGATTGTGCAGTATTTTATTTCTTTATACAGATGTCATCAGTACACTGAAACAACGCAGAGCTAATCTGAGAATGCAGTCACAGAAATTAAACCCAGGCTGATAAAGTATCCTGTTAACCAACCTCTTCCTGCTGAACACCAAGCGAGGAAGATGCAAGTTCCATCTTTCAAGTCGTTGGTAGGACTCTGGGGCCCGGGATTCAACCCAGGACTTACCATATGGCCACCGCAGTGCGGTTCACAGTTCAACAATGCGATGTTGCAGTGTGTATAATTAGATCTTTGCTCCCATGCTGGATGGGCCATACACACGACAATCTATTTAATTTATTGAACACAACTTTGAAACAAATGATATATGGTATCTCTGATCATGCTGATACTGTTAATTTTCTTGTAGTATTGGTACAAAGAATGTCAAATACATTCCTGGATTTATCCAGCACTGTTGAATTTGTACAGTTATCCATATTATGTTATCCATACTTGCATGTTGTAGATTAATCTTTATAAGACTGGATAATGTAGTTACAGGTCTGTTATGTGCATAATTCAGATTCAGTTGTGATTTGCTGTACTAGATCTTTTATATTCAGGAAACCCCTGTGATGCATTGATAACAAATGTTTGAAAAGCAGAGTGGTTTACAATTCAGTTTTATTTACAGAATGTACAGTTATGTTTACAGACATAAACCAGAGACTCTATATTAGTGCATATAGGGTTTCTGAATAAACACAAGATTAACAGTGTCTTCTGTATATATTTTTACAAATAAATCTCTAAGTTTCAACAATATCCCAATAAATATGAGCACCATTTCCTTGATCAAATCTGTTCTTAAAGGTAGGCAGATTGTATTAAGCAGTAAAGCTTTGGTACGTAAAAACACTTTGAATAGTACATAAACCTGTTTCCCCGATATAAATTTGGACAGTAGATTGACTCTGCATACTGATGTGTGACTGGCTGCATAGTTTCGAACATAAAATCTTGGGTTGTTAAAGGAAAATTCCATTTCTGCCTATGCTTGAACTTGAAGGAATACTTAAATAGTTTGAAACTGGTATAATTACCCTACTATTTGAAGGCCATTATTCAAAGTGAAGGTAAACTCTGATGAGAATCACGATGTCAGCGAACACTAGCTCTTCTTTCTTTGAAGTGAAAATGTGTCAATGCTCAGTCCATTTGCCGAGGTTACTACAGTTTTCGATACCGAAGCTTACAAACATGAATGAGGATGATAATGCGACTAGCAGCTCTGATGCTGGTAGTTCACATGAAGATGGACTACAGAGCTATCAGTTTAAACCAAAGAGTGAACACACAGAATGACAGCTAGGAGACCCTGTCTTCAGGTTTCAATGAGGAGAGCGAGGCCGACATTGACAGACCATACTGACTGGGAAATACATCCTGGTGTCGCTGTTCGCACATTTGACTCCAACGCTATTTCGCCGCACCCATAAATGTGGATAATTTGATCTTGGTGCAGAGAATGTCTGAAGATGCAGCGTGATTATCGGCACAACCACATTTTGCGCTTTCCCATTGGTTTAAAATCCTGCCAAAAATGAACATGGCAAAGACCTAAAAAAAAATGTCTGCGTCTTTCCCATTCATTGGAAAAAAAATCATTGTAACGTTTTTTTAAAACCCACGATGGTTTATCAGAGTTTACTTTCTCTTTAATATCACTTGTTCCTCCATGTTCAAGCAGAAGGTAGAACTAAACTCACACCTTTACTGATATGACTATCTCTAAGAAAGCTATGCTTCATCAGTGAAGAACTATTTTTCTTTGCATAATGAAAGTGTTCATCAGTTTCTTACGATTCTCAAACTTTTCTCTGTGCTAGCAGATCCCACTGAAAATTTTTGGCAGGGAAGGGAATTCGGCTTAATGTCACACTCAAGTTTGTTTCACTCATATGGTGACAGTCAGTTTGGTTGGTGGAGGAAGCCGGAGTACCCGGAGAGAACCACCGCCCTTCGGCAAGTAACTGACAAACTTTCACACATGGACCAGCTGGGCTCGAACCCGTGCCGGTTCAGCGGTGTGATGCTAGCAGTCACCAGCGAAGCACCTTAGACCACTCGGCTACCGAGGGCCCTCAAATTTTTGGCAGTTAAACTTCACTACAGAACAGTGGACTTTTCTCTCTATAAAATATAGTAAAATGATTTGACTTAGTATACTGGCGATAACTTTTTGACCTTGCCAAAATTATCAATATTGTAAGCATAATACTATCCTTAAATAGTAGGATTATTTGTGCTAATATTTATTTGAATTATATCCGTCCCCCAATAACATAGTATAACATAGGTCAAAATCAAAATGTATGAAACGGACAATTATTCTAGAAGCTGCACAGCAACCATCCAAATTTATATCAGGAAATGCCCATTGATCAACTGAACAGAATTACAAAATATAGTCTTGATTGACTTAAATTAAAAGTACAGTAACACTGCAAAACCTCACAAGGCTTGCGTATATGCTGGAGAGGTCTACATAAGGCGGGGCTTGCAATACAAAAAAATATTGATGTTATCAACGTGTTGACGGTGTGGGTCCTTGCTGATCCAAAATTGTGAAAAGCTTGGACAAAACAAGGGAAATAACTATTAACGGGCAAAGCAAGAGGTCTCGATCACTGATCATGCAGCGAGGAACACTGGACATCTAGCTTGTGGGGAGAGAGGAACTACATGGCAATTCAAACAACCAGATACCCTCAAACCTAATTAGTCCTAAATTTATGAGACAATGTTGTGGATACTGTAAACATTGTGCCAGAGTTTAAAATTTGCCGACTTGGAAGTGATTGGAAATCGAGTGAGTGAGTGAATATGATTTAACGTCGCTTTCAACTATATTTCAGTGATATCACGACATTGGGTCCTATTCCTTTTCACACCCGGGAACCACACGGGTGGGGTCCTATTCCTTTTTACATCAGGGAACCCCACTGGTGCCTCAGTCGCCTCTTACGACAAGCTGTCTGAGAAGCTGAGGCCTATTCTTACCATGATCTGCGGTGTGCACAACGACATCCTAGGTCAATCTCCGGAAGCCCCACAGGGCGATTGGACATCGAACAGTGGTGTACCTGTATGTCTTAGTTGACTGCTTTCTGTCACAATACACTCATCACTACCTTCGATTATATTAATTAGCATTATCCATAGCTTTATCTAAATTCAAATTTTCTAGAAGTGTTTGAAGAGCAGAAGTTCTTGGACAACCAAAACAGGGAAGCCAAGAGCGATAGCCAGTTTATAAGCCATTTTCTCTCCAAGGCTGACTAGAATAACATGAGGATTTCTAAAAACTTCCAATCTTTTGTTGTTCAGAGAAATCTAAATGGTCCAGAGATCAACTTCAGTTACAATTAATCTCCATATACTGAACAAAAATACATGATCATGATATTGGTAATGTCTTTTACTGACCATCACGATTTCACATGATGACATGTTCATTTATACACATGTATAAGGCTTTAATATGTCCTCAGTTTAATTTCAAAGAATAAGTGTGACGAATCTGTTCAGGAAATAAAAGGGACTTTGCATTGTAAATTGCTCCTACTACAATGTAACCTCACCAAATTTGAAACACCTTATGGATTTTCAGCCTTATAAGAGGGATGAAATATTATGCATTTATTAATTTGGGAGACACCATATATCAGAATCAGGAATATATTGAGGTGCCTTATAGTGAGGCTAGACTGTACCATCAAGCAACAAAATCAGGCCCCAATTATTAACCAGATAATGGAGGAATGATCCCTTCAAAAGTGCAGGGTTCATACATCTTGAAGGTTCAACTTTTCAAGGTAGTTCCTGTTTTCAAGGCATATTACTTCCAGTGTCATCAAAACAGTACAGATAAATTTTCTGATTTTTCTTTACTTGCACACGAGTATGAGTGTCCTGTGAACAAATATGTTGTTCAACATTGTCTTTTGAATAGATTTGGAAATTGTTTTTGGATGATTAAACTTATGAATCGCTATAATGGGGTTGATTTTGCCATCTGATGGCAAGGG
The DNA here is from genome assembly GCA_036873755.1 of Hanleya hanleyi. Classification (NCBI taxonomy): domain Eukaryota; kingdom Metazoa; phylum Mollusca; class Polyplacophora; order Lepidopleurida; family Hanleyidae; genus Hanleya; species Hanleya hanleyi. The sequence continues at coordinate 9,525 of JAVTVY010040659.1, read as the reverse complement.
ACAATACAACTTCGAGCTACAACTTGACAACTGAATTGACAACAAAACACAAAAATCCCTATTTCGATGTCTTTAGCACATTTGTCTATTTTTCAAGGCTGTGAAATGTATATTGTTATTTTCAAGGCTTTTTCAGGTAGTGTTGTACGAATCCTGAAGCAGGCCCAAACCAAATGTTGGTTGCTGAAGTTGAAGCCGAATGCATTGTTCACTCTCCATATGTTACGATAAAAAACAAAATACTGGTGTTAATCATGAGCTAGTTTTTTTGCACCCAGTTTTAAAGCTCCGCCTCCTTTTCTGGCTTCTCGTTTTTCCTGTATTTCTTTTTGCCTTTGTAATTTCTTTTCCTCCCTCTCTCGCCGTTTCCTGTCTGCCTCCGACTTGTCATCACCTATAACAGAAGTTTCCATAAAAGTATACTGGTTAACTATTTACAAAAGAAAGCAAAAAAATGTGTGATTAATTTATCTGTAGGTCACAGCAGGTGTTTATACTTGTCCCTGATTATAACACCGAAGTGTGTACTGTAATAATTCCTAATGAACTGAAAAACTGCAGAATTTCCCACTTAAAATATCTATCTTTTCTAGTGTTTTGGCAGTGTACGAGTGTGTGAGTTAAGTTTAACGTCGCTTTCAACAATATTTCAATCATATCGTGATGAACCAACAAGACCCCACCCAGCCAGTTACGTTCCTGTTGCTTCAGAAGAAGCAAATCTTTGAAGCAACCTGGAACCAGACACCCTGCCTCCCACCCTATAAAACACTGAGGACAGCACACAAGACACAGATAGGATGCTTACACTGATATGATAAAGACAAGTGCAATTGCAGAGCTTGACTTATCAAGAGTTATAAAACTGATGAGATAGAGTGAGTATGATTTAACGTTGCTTTCAACTATATCTCAGTCATATCATGACGTTTGCTCCTATTCTTTTTTACACCCGGGAACCCCATGGGTGGGGTCCTATTTCTTTTCACAACCGGGAACCCCACGGGTGCCTCAGTTAGTCACCTCTTATGACAAACTGTCTGGGGCTGAGGCCTATTCTCACCATGACCTGCAGTGTGCACAACGACATCCCAGGTCAATCCCCGGAAGCCCCACGGAGCTGATGAGATTGAGAAATCCATAGAATGTAAATGTAACAAGTGGCATATCTGAATTTGTGGGGACAACCCAGAAGAGCCCTGATCAACCCATGTTTTTGTGATGTGATGCGACTACTGACACTGTTGCCGAGACCAGACAAGCTGATGGTTGATACTGAATATGGCAACATGGATACATGAAGTGAATGCTGTATTCAATCAGTTTGTATGGAGTTTTTAATCCCACCAGTATGTTTATTACAGATATTGGTAATTTTAATTACACATGCTAGATGCTTTAATTATTTATTATTAATTATTAAATTGCAAACCAATTGTATACGAATATGAAGAAACTGAGTGAGTTTTACTGATGAAAATGTAAATCCCACATCTATTTTAATTATTTGCTCTCAAAATATAGATGAGGGCTGGTAATGCTAAACAACCAATCAAGTGACAATGGCTAAAACATTCTGGTACTTTGCCCGATAATTGTTATCATGGTGGTGAGTCAAGGTTGAACACATTAAGACACGTCATTGTTTGTCTACTACCCTTTAAAGTAACGAATGCCTTTGATATTTCGATTAATCTAATAGAACATCAATGTCAAGTTTCATTAACAGTTTCAAGAGGTACAACACAATACAGTCCCCCAGATTATCTCCCTTTAATTTCCAGCATGGACATCAGCTGCGAATAGAGATGTCATGCGGTCATCTACACCTAGTAAGATCTCTCTTGCTGAAGCGTATGAGATCTAGCTCAAAAACAAATTTAGAGCTTCCAACCGAACCCGAACCTTCAACAAGCTGAGCACATTCTCTCTCGGCCAGCAAATTGTCCAAACAAAAGATAAAACACACATCGATACTTGGGAAAAATCGGAGCCTTGCCTCCTGGAACGGATACTTGTTGCCAGGGTGGTTTCTTTCATAAATGTTCAGTTTTCAGCTGAAGTTTGCTATGTTTCGAATGAAATTAAACAAATGTTCCACTAGCATGCTTAGTTTAAACTGGGTAACGAAGATGGCAGCTTTGCTTAGCGTGAAAAAGAGAGAAGAAAAACCCTCCAACAACAGGTACTGGTTGAGTTGCTTATGCCAGGAGGCAAGGCTAGGCGCTGATTGCCCATGAGAGGATGTGCACAGCTCACATGAGAGGAACAGCTGAAAGATCAAATTTGTTTGAAAGCTAGATCTCGGTCACTTAGGCAACAGAGTTATAATAGATCTAGGTGTTATCTTACCTCCAGTGCCTGCCCAGTCATCTGTACCCACGTCCCACTCATTACCTCCCCATCCACTATCACCCGTATCCCAACCACCAGAGGGTGCACTTGACCTGATCTTCCCTCCTGAACTTGTTTGTCTGGGTGGCGTACTCTGTCGACCACCCTGTCCTCCAACAGGACGCTGCCCAACAGACTTGGGTTTAACTGATGTCTGGAATTAGAAATAAGAAAATAAAGTTGCTGTAACCTCCTTTCTGAAAGGACAAAAAATATTTTAGTCACACGAAGATCTAAACTGTGCAACATAAACTACACTTAATATCATTGAAAAATGTAAAGCCCAGTTTGGCTTGCCCATGGAGTTCAGAAACAACAGAGCCTGGTGTTTATTGAGAAGTTTTCTAAAAAAACAAAACTCAAACTATGAATTGATATTGGTGAGAAAAGGCAGCTGGGTCATATTTGATTGTACATGTACTAGTACAATGTATTTTCTGTCAGTGATCATGATGAACACTTGTCTGTAGCTCACCTTCACATTTGATGACAATGTTTGAGAGAAGAAATCATCGGCAATCTGTTCATCCTGGCCCCAGTTATAGGCACTGGCAGAGGGAAGACCACTGTCAGCCATCGATGTGAATTCCTCCTGACCCCAACTATCCCTGTCTGGAGATTTCTTACTGGCACCACCCATCTTCATCACATTTGACGCAGAGTGAGACATCTGGGGGGAAATAAAACAGCACAGAAAAATTAACTATGACATCAGTCATCACTATGATGAATGCTAGCTACTTATGTTTTGCTCTGTCAGACTAAAAGTAAAAAGATGGTATTTGAATACGGATGAACTTTAGCGAAAGCAGCTGAGATTGAAGGCAACTGGCTCAGTCGTATGGATAATGTGAAAAGAATAATTAAACAATGGAGCAAACGTGATTTGTCTATTATGGGAAAGATACAGGTAGTCAAGACTTTTCTCTTGTCTCAATTTGTATATCTGATGAACTCCATTACAATTCCAGATAGGGTATTGAAAGAACTCAATCAAATGTTTTATAGATTCATATGGAAGAAGAAGTTTAACAATAAAAAAGCTTTTGAAAAGGTGAAAAGAAGTGTCTTGACTGGTGACTATCACCAGGGAGGATTGAAAATGATAGATATGATAGACATGCAAAAATCTTTTATTTTGCAATGGGTTACTAAGATTTGCAGTCCAGGGTACGATCTTTGGAAAAACATTCCATTGTACTTTTTCAATAAATTTGGAAAAGGTTGTTCTGTATTTAGTAGTTCGGTTAAGAGTAAACATTTTGTTGGATTTGAATTGATAAAATCGTCTTTTGGAAACATGCTCTAGATATATGGTTAGATAGTTCGGGGTGTAATAACCAGGATGCAAAGGAAATAAGCACAGAACAAATTTCAGATCAGTTGCTATTTAATAATAAATTTATATTATATGATAGCAAACCGTTATACTTCAAGGACTGGGTTAAACAAGGTACAACCAGAATGAAAGATATTTTTTACAACAAAAAAATGTGTAGTTTTGACCAGATCGTTAGTAAAGTGGGACCATCTCCTATGAGAATTTTCGAATACAACGCTTTGAAAGTCGCTATACCTAAGATTTGGAAGAACAATTATATGTTCTCTGCTTTGCCTGAAAGAAAAGGTATTTACTTTTTCAATGAGGAGGATGCTACGGGTTGGAGTGCCAAACAGTTTCGAAGAGCAATAACAATATGTAAAACAAAATCTGTTGTACCATGTGGTAGTCAGTTTTGGAAGAGAAAATATGATATTGATATCGATGAAGTACTCTTTAAACTTCCTTTCAAATGTTGTAAGGAAGTGAGGTTATGGGTATTGCAGTGGAAAATATTGCACAATATATATCCGACGGGTATTTTATTACACAAAATGGGAAAACACGAGACTAACAAATGTTCTGCATGTAATGAAGTAGATTTTATTGAACATTTCTTTGTACATTGTAAACAAGTCAAGGACCTCTGGTTAGAGGTGGAAAATACTATAGCGGCACGTATCCAAATTAGAATTAAGCTCAATCCAACTATAATTTTATTTGGTATAAGAGAACTTGATTATGATGCACTTAGCACCCTACAGGTTGACGAGGTTAATCACATTATACTGATAGCAAAAATGGTCATTAGTAAATACAAATATGGAAATTATCATAACATCAAGCTGTTATGGGAATATGAAATGAGTTTGAGAAAGAAATTTCTTAATTTTCTGTAACATAATAGCCGAATATTTATTGTTCGTGTTCGTTCTATACACGTTAATCCTATCTTGTACTAGTTGACATCGACTGGCAATATTGTAACAATTGAGTAACAAATATGTTATCATTTTATTAATTGAGTAGCAGATCTGTTATCATTTTAAAGTTACAATTGTAACGCTTTCCATCATGATTATACAATAATTGATACAAATGAGCTTTTATACCTAACAGGTGCGTTCAAATACAAAGAAGAAGAAAGTATCAAAACATATATTAGCATATATACAATATAAAATTAATGTTAGCGACATCGATATAGTGGACATTAATATTGTGGCAATTGTGTAACAAATTTATTACAATAGTAACGCTCTTCAATACTTTTATATCATACATATCCGAAATGTATATATTCTATGCTCACTAGCGGAGAATAGAGAAGAAAGTACATGCAAATCAAAAGGCAAATGTAACAAAACGTATCGACCTGAACATGCATTTATCATCAGTAGACGAAAGTATATATATTTTACTGAAGTCGATTACATTTATGTCTGAATGGGTGTCGTGCATTCTTTGGTTTTGTCCGCGGCCACGTGGGCAGAACCAAGTTTTATAAATTCGTGGCTATATGGCAAATAAATGCCCAGTGGTTAGTCCAGGGCTTAACTGAAAAAAAACAAAACAAAAAAACAAGCCGAGTAGCTAGCAGGTCCTCCGCCAAGTACCCTGTTTGAGAGCATACAGCATATACGCTTCCAATATCTCCTTAAATATAACTTGGAAAGTTGATATGTGTACGTGGAAAGAGACGTTCATCTGGAATTGTTGAGACAATTTGAGGAGGTTTGGGAAGCAGTAATGGGTAGTGTAACACTGGAATGTAAGTCTGTAGTTGTATATGGATTTGTGGATGGTGAGGTTTATAAATCGATGAGTGGAATAGATCAAGATATCGCGTTCACAACACAGATGGGTACAATATGGGTGAGTGAAATCCAAGATGGTCAATGGCAGCCATCTTGGATTACATACTACCTCAATGAAAATCAATACCAATCGCTGTCTAACTGATGTGAAGCACCGTCTTGAGTTTGAAGTTGATTGGTCAAATTGTTGTCGAGATATCACGTTCACAAGATCCGAGACGGATGGAATCCAATATCGTCAATGGCAGCCCTCTTGGATTACGTATCTCGGTGAAAATCAAAACCAATGGCCATCTAATTGATGTGAAGCACATTTTCAAGTTTGAAGTGGATTGGTCAAACTGTTGTCGAGATATCGCGTTCACAAGATGTGGGATGGACAGAATCCAATATGGTCAATGGCAGCTATCTTGGATTACGTACCTCAGTGAAAATAAATACCAATGGCCGTCTAACTGATGTGAAGAACCTTCCCAAGTTTGAAGTCGATTAGTTGAATTGTTCTCGAGATATCGTCTTCACAAGATCTGGGACGGATGGAATCCAATATGGTCAATGGCAGCCATCTTGGATTACGTACCTCAGTGAAAATCAATACCAATGGCCGTCTGACTGATGTGAAGAACCTTCCCAAGCTTGAAGCTGATTGGTGGAATTGTTCTTGAGATATCGCGTTCACAAGATGTGGGACGAACAGAATCCAATATGGTCGATGGCGGCCATCTTGGATTACGTACTTCAGTGAAAATCAATACCAATGGCCGTCTAACTGATGTGAAGCACCTTCTCAAGTTTGAAGTCGATTGGTCGAATTGTTCTTGAGATATCGCGTTCACAAGATGTGGGACGGACAGAATACAATATGGTCGATGGCGGCCATCTTGGATTACGCACCTCAGTGAAAATCAATACCAATGGCCGTCTAACTGATCTGAAGCACCTTCTCAAGTTTGAAGTCGATTGTTCGAATTGTTCTCAAGATATCGCGTTCACAAGATGTGGGACGGACGGACGGAAGGAAGGACGGACGGAGGGACGGACGGAAGGACGGACGGAAGGACGGACGGAGGGATGGACGGAAGGACGGACGGCTAGCATTTCCAAGTCCTCCCACCACTTCGTGGCGGAGGACAAAAAAAAAAAAAGAATACGGATGAATGCAGCCAAGTGATCCTGGGTTGTAAATCAAAAGAAGACATTCAAAGCTCTGAGCAATGCTGAGGTATCTACTCACATCTGATGTAGGCTGGTGGGCTGATGTTGACTGCTGAGATGGGGTTGTGTCCTCCAGACTGCCCCAGTCATCATCATCCCAACCTTCATTCAATGTTTCTTTGTCTTCAGCAGTATGGGAGGCTGTGCCAGAGTCAAGATCCTGGATTAAAATAATAGAGAGTTTTCTGGTTACATGATAATACATTATACTCCAGAATAGATTGGGTACATGACAATGTTACAGGATCATAGCTTCATTATATTGTTCATCATTTACAGACCAATTTTTAATAGCATCCATCAGATGCCATGTCACCATTATCAAGCCAAACCTGGAACTCTTAGTCCGCTTATTGTACAGATCTGAGATTGAAATTTTCATGTGAAAAATGCTGAAAATATTTGGTGGTATTCATACATGTAGACAGAGGGAAATTTTAATTATTTTATGAACAGTGTACATTGCCATGTGTTATTTAACTACGTTGGACGGCAGACTCTCGCATAGAAGCAAGAAAAGGAAATGACCCCCTCTCAAGAAATTTTGGCAACACCCATGTGTAAATGTATGTCAGAGCTTCTCCTCACTCACGTCCATGGCCCCCCAATCTTCATCATCCCAGCCATCTGTCACCTGCTCCTCAGATGGCTCCTCCTCCTCCTTCTCTTCCTCCTCCACCTCCTCTCCACCAGGTGGCACCATAGTAGATGGTTTTGTTGATGGTAATTCTGCAGACCTGGATGGTGAGGTTGGATTCTTTGGCTGATATGACCCAACTGCATGAATGATATTAAATGAAAGGATCAGTGATTCAATCTGAACTGTTCTAATCACAATACAAACAGACTGTTAAAGGTTTAACCCCAATGTATCATGGGACGTCATTCAGTTAAAACACTGCTGATTGGTTGGTCGTCATTTAGTTAAAACACTGCTGATTGGTTGATCGTCATTTTAATTAAAACACTGCAGATTGGTTGATCGTCATTTAGTTAAAACACTGCAGATTGGTTGATGCTAATTTATACCTATTCAGCAATTGTAATTGGTTCAATGAGGAATTGCTCTAATTCTAAGATGTACTAAAATCTTTAAAATAGATTCTGTTGAATTTGAGGATTTCTGGCAGAAGTATAGATTTCTAATGGAATTGAAAAAGGAAAGACTGAAATGGACAGTTTACATTACATGCTATATGTTTTAAACAGTTTTTATGCACATGGTACAGTTCATTTTTGTAAAAATTTCTGGTCAACAAGTGAAACAGAAGTGATGATAGTTTTGATACAGGCATAGCTGACTGGTGGGAACCAGGTATAAATACAGTATTGTTGCGTGTAATTCTCCATCCAGCTTACTTCGGTTACCAGGACTAGTCGGTCCTTTCTTGTATATTTTGGAGGTGAGAGAACTCACGCCAGAGACCGCCCATCCTGCCCAACTGGCGGCCCCAGCCATTGTGGAACTGCCACCGATGTGCACATCCTTCTCTGGAAATACATGTCAGATATACTATATATATATACATGTATATAGCTCATATCAAGTAGAGAGAATACATCATAGGTAAATGCTCTAATAGATCAATCACCCTAGTAAGGTTCAATCACTCCCAGATTTGGCTTCGAATTTGGACCAGTGACTAATATGTTCGATCACCACCTAACTGTAGGAAAACCACATAGATAAGGTCATGTTATTCTATCATTTTGTCAATTCTCCATTCCAACATGAATTGCAGGCAAGCACCTAAAAGGTGCGTGGACCCCTCAGCCTGTTTTTTTTTTTGTCAAGTAGGATCAGGGCTGCATCTAGAGCCAATTTAGTTTCGGGAAACATATGGGCGCCCAAAACTCAAATGAAACAAAAAACGAAAGTGTTGTTGTTGTTCAATTTGAAAGGATTTCTGAAGGAAATACTAGAAAAAGCCTCTGGGATCCTCAATATTGATCCGATTGCATAGCTGGGTATTGAATTTCATGTTAATAAACCTCTGTTTTGTGATTGATCACAGGCTATTTGCGCCGAAATTCACTTACAAAAATTGGACCCTCAATAATGAATTACGAAAAGGAACTGGGAGTTTGGGATCAGAACCTGCAAAAAATTCCTGGATACCTTATAAAACAGACTTCGGTTTCACGCGAGTGGTGTGCTGGGATTACAGCATGCAAGAAAGTGTAGCTTTATCAGTGGCAATTTATGCATTGCACAAGTGTGATAACAAGTAAACACACTGATTGACACAGGCCCACCCTTATCATTATTGTTGGGGGGGGGGGGCATAAGCTCCAGGTATGCAAACTGGTTCAAAATTGCGCAGAGTCAAGCTAAAAATTGGCTCTCCTAATCACTTGTTTTAAATAATTTCCAAGGTACAGTAACATGTTTGGTGGCAAAAATTGACAAAAATGTTGTACCAGTTAAATGTGTGGACACAAATATGGTTCATGCAAAAGTTTTAGGATAAAACATATGATGTAGAATAGAATGATTTAATAGCAAAATTAACGAAAATGTTGTCCTTCATTCAATGAGAATCTTGAATGGACCAGGCTTTCTTGTATCAGGCATGTCAGGGAACCTTCAAAATTCACAATGAAACATGCAACCAAGGGTTCGCGATGGGCATAGACAACAGTGCAAAAGCTAAGCCATCAATAAATAATAATAAAAAAAAAATTAAAATCATGAAATCATCATAACCATCTGAAAATCTAATCATTTCATCAGTCAACATTCAGGAAGCTCTCACCAAAGTTTAGTCAGGCCCGACT